>JASAMY010003321.1:0-96064 GCA_030248085.1 Paralinhomoeus sp. GSCO2_6
TGTTTAGACGCATGAGCATGGTAGTTGTGAGGTGTCATTTCACAAACATCTCGACAAGCCTTCACAACCACAAACAGTAGCAAGCCCAAATCACGTTCAAAAGGTGATCGATAGTCGCACATAGAAACTCGTCTCTTGCAGTCATTCAAATGCGAAAATTGGAACAGTGGAAACGCGTTCTCGTTGCCGTCACTCCAAAGCGGTAGACGTAGACGTAGAACGCAGGCCTTGGGCTGCGGAACGGCTGACACCGTAGCGCATGTCGCGTCGCCCGCCCCCCGCTGCGTCCCACACCACAACGACTCGCGTCGCCCTACAACAAAGAGTATTGATACACTCGATCAGGGAGGGGTTCAGTGGTTCAAATGTTGCTGGATTAGCGGTCACCGCCGAAAGGCTTCACAACCCCCCCCCCCAGCACCTATTCCGGACATACACTGCCGGATCCAGGGGGACCCCCCCCCGTGGCCAACGAGGAAGGGGGGGGGGGCAGATATACATGGTGGAAGGCAGGCATGGTGGAACAGGGGGGGGCAGTAGTAGAAGCCCTGGAAGAGGGTTCGCAGCGGGTGGATTTTTACCCGCTGATTAACGCACCATGTAGGGAGGGGGGAGCAAGAGCTAGTTTCGCCTAATTTTGGACAACAAACGCATAGACAAAAGAAGAGAACGAAACATTCTCGTCTGCGGCGTGTTATTGTGAGCCAAAACCCGGCCAAAACGTGAAAAACGACTGCTTCCTATCTATTACAATTCATGCGGTCTATTCTATTAAAATTCACCCCCCCCCCACCCCGTTAGAAAATCTTGGAGCTGTCAGTGCAGAAATCCCACCTGCGCCGCTGGGAGGGGGGGGGGGAATACCCCTCAACTGGCAGACCCTGCCTATCCCAAAATAATTTCGCACCTCCCCCCCCCCCCCCCTATTTCCCATAGCTAAATTTTTTAGCGTAAAAGCGACACAAGTTTTGCTTGTGGCGCTGCACCAAATATGTTACGAACAGAAATCCATCCCAAAACTCGCGATTTGTACGTCAATCCACTGGGCCACACCCCTCTTCGAAAAATTGTCGATTTTACCCTCCCTCTGGGCCAATTTTTGTGGGCCCTCACTTCATCCCCCCCCCAACCTTTTCACAAACAAATCAAACAGGACAGCTAGCAGTACCGAGTCGTCGATGAAGTGGTCGGTGCGGCGGCCGACGCAGTAGAGAGAGCGGCCTGCGCGTCGCTGTCGACGCGCCGACTGCCGGCGGTGACGATGCCGACGCAGCCGTCGAGGCCGCCGAAGTTGACGGAGTTTCCGAGTTTCTCGGCTATACGCAACTCGGCGCCGTCCATGCGGGTCGGCGGCGCGCCACCAGCTGTCTTCTCGCTTTCCCAACGTCGCAATAGCTTACAAAACGTCCAAAGTTCGGCAATAAAACGAGACGCTTAAGCTCAAAATTAATGACACACCTCCCACTCAACAGCATTCTTCTGGCTCGGTGCTGCCTTTACCTCCAGTTCCGCTTGCACTCGTCCAAAGAATAGCGCCGATCAGACGCGACGCGATGTCGACGTTGAACCGACTGACGACAGCTTCCCATGCGGGATCCAAAGAGGAACAGCTCTTGATCGCCAGTACGCTGTCGAGGATAACCCCGCAGAGGCGTTCTGCTGCTGCACCTGCCGCTCCCGCCACTGCTGCTCCTGTCTTTCGACGACGATTTCTCCATTTTTTAGCGCTTTCCTCGAGTCGACGACAAAAAGTGAGCATGCAGAAAATTGAAATTTTCGGGCGAGTGGCGTATCGTCCTAACCCACTATAATTAGATTTAGAGCGCTCTAATTTTTTTGTCAGCATACGGGCCCGGTTCTGGAACAGGGGGGGGGGGGGGTAAATGGCCGAATTCTGGGGGGGGGGGTGTCTGGAGCAAAAAGTTGGGGGTATCCGGCCATTTTTGAGTTATACTGGTACTTTTTGGTCAAAAATGGGTATAAATAGGGTCTAAACAGTGTTATCTAGCTGTTTTATGGTCATATAACACTGAAAAGCACTGAAATACACCAACATTTACTTACTTTTATCGTTTTAGACTGAGTGAAAATCCCTCGGGAAAATTCTGGGGGGAGGGTTGGGGCGAGGGTTTGGTTGGGGGGAGTTGGAAAAATTTTGCGGCCCCCCCCCAGTTTCAGTATGGGGTCACGGAGATTCGTGTGCTGCATGGGCCATTGACGGCCTCCTAGCATTGCCCCTAATCCAACAACAACTGGTAGAACGCGCCAGCAACCATCTTCTCTGGGTAAGGACGCTGCTACAGACTTTGAGTCCGGTGCTCTGATTGTAATTGTGATGATGTATATACCGTAAATTCTCCCCCAAATAGAGGCCCATGGCTAGCCGACGGTTGAAACAGTTGTGCGCGCCCCTACCAAAAGTGCCCAAATGCCCACAACTCACTTTAGTGTACGCTTTTCCGCGACCTTTTCAAGTGTGTACACTCGTTTCTCGTTTCGCGGGAGCTATGTGTACATGCGCAAATCAACCGCCTTTACTTGCGCGTGTGGCTCACGGTGTTGTGTACTATCTAGGTGCGTCGTGCGTAGTGCTTCCGCTCAGAACCATGAACACACCCTTAGCTAGCGCGCACGCACAAAGCTGGCGACGTCAAACTGCTGGCACATGGGGCCGCCTACGCAGACGCGTCGCTCTAGTAACCGCGAGCGCCGACGCATACCTATCTGCAGTCTGTCTTGGCGGAAGTGTCAGTGCAAGGTAGCGGGCGTCTATGAACTCGAAGAGCTGTTAGCCAAACCGCCGTCTAGTGTTTTGTGGCCGGAAGTGCTTGGCATGCAGACTCTAAGGCAGACTGGCGGACGGCGACGCACGCACGCACGCACATAGGCACCGACACGCACGCACGGGCACGCGCGCACTGGCACACACGCACGCACGGCACGCACGCACGGGCACGCACGCACGCAAGCACCGGCACGCACACACGAGCGCTGCACCAACAAAAGAAATTCATACAATTCCATTCATGCCATAGTGCGGTGCGATACGTTCCAGAGATTAGAAACGTTTTTTTTTTGTTGCTCAGCTTGCATGACTTGCGCGCGAGGCATTGTCCACGCAAGAATGCACCACAAGTACAGTGTACGTGTGCGTTATTACGCAGCCGCAAAAATTTGTGCGGCCCCCGCAAAGGTTAATTCCGGGCGAATTATTCGCATGCTTTCCACGTTCGTTGAGCCTCCCTTGTGTTTGGGCGACTATATAGAGCCGTCATTCAGCTAATGGTTGAAGCTAGAATAGCTGCACTTTAAAACTGACGTGTGCGTTTTCATTGACAGCTTGCTGGTTTCTTGCGCTTTGTCGCAAGCGGCAGCTTAAAGCACTCGAATTGTGTGTGAATGCGGCGTGCGTGCGTGCCTGCGTGCCTGCGATCGTGCGTGCGCGTCGTTGCGGGCGCCGCGTGCGTGCGTGCGTGCGCGTCGTTGCGGGCGCCGCGTGCGTGCGTGCGTGCGTACGTGCGCGCTGTTGCGGGCGCCGCGTGCGTGCGTGGGCGTCGTTGCAGGCGCCGCGTGCGTGCGTGCGCGTCGTTGCGGGCGCCGCGTGCGTGCGTGCGTGGGTACGTGCGCATCGTTGTGGGCGCCGCGTGCGTGCGTGCGTGGGTACGTGCGCATCGTTGCGGGCGCCGCGTGCGTACGTGCGCGTCGTTGCGGGCGCCGCGTGCGTGCGTGGGCGTCGTTGCGGGCGCCGCGTGCGTGCGTGCCTGCGTACGTGCGCGTCGTTGCGGGCGCCGCGTGCGTGCGTGGGCGTCGTTGCGGGCGCCGCGTGCGTGCGTGCGTGCGCGTCGTTGCGTGCGCCGCGTGCGTGCTTGGATGCGCGCGCGCGATCGCGAATTGTTATACATTGGGCATACGTGCGCCCCCATTAGCACGCTTCCGCCCTTCAGAGCTTGCTTAGCTTACACAATTTAGCTGCACAGTACACACGCATCTTATGGCTCAAGCAACAGGCCGCATTGTGTCGATGTGCGCGCGTGCGTGCGTGCATGCGTCACGTGTGTTGACGCTGCTGCAGTACCAAGCACTATTTCTTATCACCCTCCGCTGTGTGTGTGTGCCGCGTGTGTACAATGTATGTAGCTAGCGGTCCTTTGTAGCTCACGCATATATGCTAGAGCGTTCTTCACCCCAAAACGCCACTCAAGGGATTTGTACAACCGAGCAGCGGTGTGCATATTGATGGTGCGAAATTGAGGACGTCCTGTTTCCTGTTCTACTAACTAGGAAATCGCCGAAGCAAAATGGACGCCAGAATTGGACTGTTGGCGGAATGGTGCGCGTCCGAGGTTGGGGACCGTTTGGCCAATTGCAGATGATAAAGATTGTGCGGCAATATGCAGTACAGCTAAACTATCACCATAACGCGTTGCGTATTGACAGCCACATTTATATACCTATGCCACAAGCTACGTGTGTAACACAAGACTGACTAGACGGAAAATCCCGACGGAAAATATTTAAAAGTGAGAAAATAACATGTTGCAGGAAACGGAGGCCGAAATTGCCGCGGCTCAAAGCTGCGCCGACCCCAACGTACAACAGGTGATGATACCTATGTCTATTTGTTCATCGTTAATACGAGTGGCTGATGGTATTCAAAATCCTTCGAATGACTAGATTGTACGGTAAACTACGGTAAACTGTGGCCCAAAAAAGTGAGGCGGACGCGCATTTCGCAGCGTGTCCGATTGAGATCGAATTTCAAAAAGACATATTCAAGTTCAATGCCTGGAGCGCTCTTAAGATTTCCAGTAGATTACGTGTTGTACGCCCATCTGAAGAGCACTTCACGATACCCACACCCACCCAAGCGCCCACATTTTCCCAGTTTTAATCCGAATTTCAAAATATTTTCAGCAGCTTCTCACGCAGGCTTACGCGAGCGTGCACAGAGGCGCGGCCGAGTTGAACCAGTGCGTGAGGCTCTTGGAGGCTTCGGACTTGAAGACTTACAGGGAGCTGCAAGTCAAGGCTTTGCTCGGCAAGGAGCTCCCTGTCAACGCGGAAGAGTCGCTCAAACAGAGGTGTTGTACATAGCATGAACCTTACTACTGTACCTGCGCGACTCTGCCAATGTTGTTGTTGCTGTTGGATTAGGGACAACGCTAGGAGGCCGGCCGTCAGCGGCCCATGTACAGTGTAGCATACGGTACCCATAATCCTGTCTAGAGCCGCATGATTAGCCAAAGACATTCGGAAGAACGCCATCGGTAATCTAGCGCAGCGAAGGCACAAGAGAAACCATGGTTAGGGAGAGACTCGTTTTGAGTGGACCATTGAGAATCGAGCCCAGAACCGTACGCGCACGACTATGGCCGATGGGGCAGCGGATGGCGTAGTGGTGGAGAATCCGCCTCTTGCGCGCCCGGTCCTGGGTTCGATTCTCGATGGAACCACTAAAGAAACATTCCATGGACAGAGTCTTTCCCTGTCCATGGAATTTCTCGTGCTGTCGCTGCACTAGATTACAGATGGCGTTCTTCCGACTGTCTTTGGCTATTTATACGGCTCTAGACTGGAAGGCGTCATGGAGGAGGGTATGCTATATGGGTCATTGACGGTCTCCTAGCGTTGCCCCTAATCCAACAACAACAACAATAGCACGAGGCCGATTCTCAAGCACTAGGCCAACGCTGCCCAACTCATCCTAAGAGAAGCTCCCCCCCCCTCGGTAACAAACCCCACGGTTTGCGTTCGTGCCATGCGTGGTGCGCGCGTGCGCTTTACAAACCGGTTTTGAAACGTGCACATTCCAGATTCGGCGCCCTGCTGGACGTCTGGCGCCGTCTGAACCACTTCCGCCAGCTGCTGCCCGTGCGCGAGCCCGACGCTCAAACTCTCGACCAGACGCTCGGAGTCGTCTTGGCGGATTTGCTCCAGAAGTGAGTTCGTAGGGCTCTCGCATCTATGTACAGGGTGTCCCGCCCTCCTGTCGCACCTTTTGTCAAAGCATAACTCGGGTCTAGGAGCACCGATTTAACTCAAGTTTTAAACACTTGTAGCAAGTAGTCTACAACGTTTGCAAAGTTTTAAGCAAATCGGCTGCACCTTTGCGAAGTTGAACCGTTGCAAGCAAATTGTTGTGTTTTCATATTACATTGCGCACTTCATTTAAAAAAATCTGTTTTCGGCAAAAGTTCAAGCCACCGATTCAGGTGGGACATGCGGTCCTTTCTTGCTAAACAGCTTTACAAGGTGGATATTGAAAAAGGAACAATTAGTCGGTTTGAAGTTGAATTTCCATAAACAAGGTCACCAACAAGGAACCACTGTAGCGACTGCAAAACTGATGAAAAACCGGCTTTGTAGGCCTCCCCTCCCATCCAAACCCCAGCAAGAACTGGCTCTACTGAGCAACACATTTTGCAGCGACGATTGAGAAACCGCCAAAAAGTCAACCCATCCGCTTTTGCTTCTCAGTTTGTCCTCTCCATTGGAAAATGTCGCCTTCTCCACTTGACAGCGTGTAACGTCGAAACGGTACAGTCGATTTGAGTGAAACTTAGCAGAAGTGGATGTTGGAGTACTTGCTAAGATAAGTGAGAATTCGGCCCAGACAGGTCAATCACCAAACACACCCCCCGGTTGAGTTGTGGCGATAGGTGGGCTAGAATTCCTCCAAAGAGCGCTCAGGGTTGAAGGTTTGCCGTTGAGAACATGCGAGTAAGACCAGGCCACTTGTAATCGATTTCACTGCTTTCACAAGTTCGTTACCTGGAAAACTCGCGCGCTAATCTCCCTTGATCCCCTAGATCTCTGGTCGTCAACTGGCATCTTCCCCAGAAGGTGGAATTGAAACCGCTGGCGGGCCGCAAGCGACGAGCCGCCAGCGCCCGTAAAGCCTCGGATGACCCGTCGACGCAGGCCGACGGAAGCGCACAAGCGGAAGGCGTGAAAAGACCGGAAGATAATTACGCAACGCAGCCGCTCGTCATCAAGAAATTCACGCAAAAAGACTCGCCCAACGAGAACGTGTCGGCCGTGGTCAGGTTGGGGTTTTTCAAAATTATTTGAAATTCAAAATTCAAAATTCAAAATTCAAAATTTCAGATTACCGTACATCCTCTAATTTGCCGTCCACTATTTTCCTCTTCCCCCCGACATGTAATTAGCACCGACCCACAGAGCCACGGTCAAAAGACCAACTTTTTCAGTGTTTGTGCTTCTGCTGTACCGTCCGCTTGTATGACCAAATTTATGATAGTGCGCGGGAGTGTGTGTACGCATTGCGCACATAAGTACTGCATGCAAAAAGGCACCGTGCGGTTGGCGCTCCCCTTTGAGGAGGCGTGCCGTGTTCTAGGAGAGGAAAGGGGGCTAATTGGAGGGTCTGCAGTATTCGCTGATGCATTCGTCACGCAGTTTTTGTAAAATTAAAAATTGAAATTTAGAAGTCTGGCATTGCAATCCGTTGCGGATGCCGCGACCGCCGTGGTCAGCGTCGTCGTTGCCAGCGTCGTCTGCTCACCTTATTCCAGGGAACAGGGGTACGGTATCTTTGCGCTATTTTGGTGTGCTAAAGGTCGCACGTGTGCGTCCGTATGTGCGAGCATCAAAAGCCCATTTTTCAACAAGTACAATTTACAAATTGTGCACTCGGGTCGTCGGGGAAACCTCCTGGGGGGGGGATAGGGAGGGGGGGGAGGTGGGGGGGGGGGGACCCCCTTGCCTGCCTAAGCCTAGAACAAGTAAAATTGCAAATTGTGGGCGCTAAGTCATGCATTTCAACATTTCAATTCAAACCATTTTTAAAAACCGCAATTTAGAAAGGACTCCCTTTTCTTCTACGACTTTCACATGACTCGAAATGGCGGCCTGTTGAGCGAAGCCAACGCGGGACAGTTACTGCAGACGGCGGGCAGTTTGCTGGAGGTACCGTATCTATGCCGATATATATATATATAGTAAAACGCGTAGTAATACAGTATAGCATACGGTAATAGTTATCGAAGTGTTGTCGTAGGTATATTGTAATTCTGAAAGCAAACCCGGTGCGACAGAAGAGCGTTTTGTACCGCACTACCCTTCATAAACACGCTTTTAAATCCCCCAATGGTGGCTCAGGGCACCATTCTTTCACCTCTCCTTGCCGCAAGGCACTCTTGGAGGATTGACGCCAGATCAACAGGGGATGGATCCACCGCACCGATTGTTTGCTGCCCGCAGGCCAATTAAAATATCACATTGGCAGCCGGTATTTCAATGGAAATCGATGCAAATTTGCTCGCCGCTTTGTACTGGATTTAGGGCGCTGCAAAGAACGATCCTTCCAGCAGAAAATGCGAAGTGGTAAAAAAGACGACTGAATACACGGCGCTCAAAACGGAATTCATCAACGGATTGGCCTTTCTACAAGACTTGGTACGGGCTATTTCAAGTTAATTTTTTATTGGTGCAATAACTGTAGTGCGTGTCTCGTGCATCATGTATTCACTCGGGAAATTTAAATTTTTAATTTTTCCCAATTTTTTTTTCTTAGTCAATCGGGTTGAAATCGACCGGACGCGCATCGGCTACCGTACGCCCGGCAACACTACAGTACCATATCTGCGTCGAATGCAAGGTTGCTGTGGATGGCGTCTCCGTCAGTCTCTCGGTTCGGTATTGTTTTGTTTTTGATCAATTTGTTGTACATTATTTAGTTGATTTTTTATTGCGATGACTGCAACGGGCTTGCACTCAGACCGCCATCCCAATTCTTTTTTGAACGAATGTAGGTACCTACACGTGTAACTAGCTCGTCCGTTGAAGACAAATTGGCTTGTAATTGTGGCACTTTTGATAATCGTCTAATTCAACATTTGTTGGTTTTCTGTGGTATTCGAACTGTCATTTAGACAATTTCCTTGCCGTTCACTGTCAGCGTCAACGACATGCAGCACAAGAAGCAGATCGGCTCCATCCTGAAGTACGGCGTGTCTTTGCTGCAGGTCCGTCGGAATTTGCATAATTCAAATTACGAACATATGCAAATATAATATAACTACACACTTTTGTGCAGTGCGAGAGAAACGGTAGTTTTCCGCACGAGACCCAGCTGAGTCACGTGCCCGCGGCGGACGTAGAGGAGCTGCTCAAGCACACGTTCAAGAGACTCACCTGTGCGTGCGTGCGTGCGTGCGTGCGTGCGTGCGTGCGTGCGTGCGTGCGTGCGTGCGTGCGTGCGTGCGTGCGTGCGTGCGTGCGCGTGTGCGTGCGTGCGTGCGTGCGTGCGTGCGCGTGCGTGCCTGTTGTTGTTGTTGTTGGATTTGGGGCAACGCTAGGAGGCCGTCAATGGCCCATATAGCATACCCATCTCCACAATGCCTTTCCGTCTAGAGCGGCCTAATTAGACAAAGACATTCGGAAGAACGCCATAGGGCAGCGACGACACGAGAAAATCCATTGAGAGGGAAGTGCTCGATCTAGTGGCTCCATCAAGAATCGAACCCAGACACCGCCGTGCGCGCGAGAGGCCGATTCTCTACCACTAGGCCATACGCTGCCCGGGGGCATTGGTTCTTCAGGTGTTCGCACGCTGCATAAAGTCGAGGTGGAGCACTTGGTGCGACTGGTCCAGGACCGAAGAGGGACCGGAGACACGGACAAACGAGTTGTACCACTCGACCGGCTCTTTCCAGAGGTGACACGCACGCACTCGCGCACTGGAACGCACGCAACGGCACGCAACGGCACGCACGCACACGCGCACGCACATGCACGCACGCACGCACGCACGCACGCACGCACGCACGCACGCACGCACGCACGCACGCACGCGCGCACTCACGAACGAACCGGCACTCACGCACGCACGCACGCACGCACGCACGCACGCACGCACGCACGCACGCACGCACGCACGCACGCACGCACGCACGCACGCACGCACGCACTCACGAACGTACCAGCACGCATGCACGCACGCACGCACGCACGCACGCACGCACGCACGCACCGGCACGCACGCACGTACGCACGTACGCACGCACGCACGCACGCACGCACGTACGCACGCACGCGCAGGCACGGACCGGCACGCACGCACGCGTAGGCACGGACCAGCACGCACGCACGCTCGCACACACCGGCACACACGCACCAGCACGCACGCACGCAAGCATGCGTTGGTACGCACGCACCGGCACGCACGCACGCAGGCACGCACGCACAGGCACGCACGCAAGCATGCACCGGCACGCACGCACGCACGCACGCACGCACGCACGCAAGCATGCGTCGATACGCACGCACCGGCACGCACGCAGGCACGCACGCACGCACGCACGCACGCACGCACGCACGCACCAGCACGCTCGCACCGGAACGCACGCGCGCGCACGCACCGTCACGCGTGACTTTAGGAGCGCCAGCAGCAACAATCGCAGCCGCAGTCGGAGAAGCTCCTCTCTCCCACTCCGACTTCGCCTTCGGGCTACCTTTCAGGAGAGGAGGAATTTTCTGGTGCGCTCTCTATAAATGTTTGGTGCGCACCTGGTCTTTGACTGAGGAGTGCGGTTCTCTGGAAACCTTACCCTTACCCTCCCTCTTTCCCTGAGCTTGTTCAAACTCGTTAGATGGTCAATTTGAATTTGAATTTGCGCCTTCTTGCAAAATACGCACCATAAACGAACACAGCACTTAAGAGGGGGAGGCAGTCTTCTCAAGGAGGTCTTTAGGATCAGCGCTAGCTGCCTCACCGACTGGCAGAACGAAATTCCTACCGGATTTCTGGGATTGGTTCTACGAGGCGTGCTCACTGCTGGCTGTGCCCAAAAAAGGCGCGGGCGCCACCGCTATCGGCTCCAAGTCGCTCGCGTCTCTACTGGACGAGGGGTACGGTAGTTAGGCAGAGAGTAATGTGCCATGTACCTATATACTCTATAGAGATGGATACATCGATCGGCGCATTGTAAATAACCTATTTTTCTTTCAGAAAAGTAAAATCGTCCTTCCTCCTAGGGTACGGTAAGCTCGAACTACATTGGTACTATTGAAGGACTATTAGATAATTTATGGCAATTCGGCTGACCATCAAGTACTTTTGACTAATGAATTTTCAATTATTGATCTATTAACACTATTACATAATTGTCTTCCAGCTATATCCAAGGCTTCGTCGGCTTGAGACGTGCCGAGTTGCTGCTGCGGACGGCTACGGAGAAGGAGAACGTCGACACGGCCATGCTGATCAGGATCAGAGATCACACCAAGGGCGAGCTGGCCATCTCCTACATCGACCGATCGGTTCTAAACGGTGCGCTACTGTGATTCTCAGGCGTGCGTGCGTGCGTGCTTACAATGAGCGATTGAGAATAGCATCTTTTGAACGTTTTTAGAGGTGGGCGAGCTGACAGTGGATCACGTGCCAATCGATAAGAATTCCTTGGCCAGCGGGCTCGCGAAATGCGTCTCCGATCTGATCGGGCTGTCATCGATTGACGTGAGTTCCACTAATGCGTCGATATCGAGCCACCTTTGCCGTTCTGTGGTACAGATCACATTGCATACACTTCTACACATGTACAAAGAAGTAGATGCATTGGCGGTGACAGTTTTCTTCAGCAGAAACTCTGCGATTTAGTTCAAGTCGATCTAAACTTCTAAAATTCAGTACGTCTACTGCGGCGTGAGCCCTGCGAGCACGGCGCACGAGAAGCGATACCTTTTCAATCGCAAGGAAGAGCTCACAGACCGCAAAGTGACGCCCGCCGTGGACAGCGCTCAGAATGAGGATTACGTCACGGCCTTCTTCAAGGCGGGAGGAGCGACTGAAGAGTCGGTCTTTTGTAAATACTAATCGCAATTTTACTTTATGTGTACAGCAAAGGGATTATTGCAATGACCTTGTGCAGTACATACATAGGTGTTCGTTGTACATGTGTGTACAGGGTATACCCCTTTTATTTTCTATTCTATCATGTTGAATGTACACGTACAAGTACTATTGTTCTGTGTTGTTTATAGGGACAAGGAAATCAACGGACTTCTGTCGAGGTTGGACTTCTTGACTGCACTTTCCTGCAACTTCTATACATTGCAGCTTTCATTTTCGCCCCCCTGAGTCCGACAATTTTGAATTCAAATTCAAATGTTCAAATTCAGAATCGACAAGCGCGCCCGCAAGGATCCGAACTTTTTGGAAGCCCTGCGCCGCTTCCTGGCAGACCAGGACGACGGCCGCTCGTCCGCCCGTCTAGGCGGCGGCCAGTACCTCTCCCACGGACCCGGAAGTGAGAATTTAAAGTTTGAAATTTGAACTTCAGATTTTGAAAAATTCTCAGGCATCGCTCCGATCTCGCCTGCGGGCGGCGTCTACAATGGCGGAGGAGGGAGTTCCCCTTACGGCTCGGCGGGACCTGTGGGTGGACCCTCGCCCCAGATCTCGGTCACCTCCGCGGACCCCCTCCTGGGTGGGGGGCACGCCCCCCAGGAGCTGTTCAACTTTGACGAGTACATGGCGGGAACGCAGCAGTACGTGCCGCTGGGAGCGACGCAGGTAAAGAGGGGGTACTGGGTGTGGGCGAACAAAATGAATTTGAGCTCAGTAGAATGAATGCTGTTTTTGAAATATCGTACGTTTCAATTTGTAACTGTTATTGTAACGGCTTGATAGACTCGCTCGCCAAACTGGACAGAAGAAACAGTTTCGAAAGGAGCGCACGATGCTAGACGCAGAATGTCAACGCTTTTAAATCTAAGAGGTTTACGAAGTCATATTGACACGTAAACGTGTTCTATGTATATGTACTCACCAGTCTCCACACTGTGCAGCGTCCTCATTTTTTTTAAATATTTTTTTCTAGAACCCCGACGTTATGTATTCGCATTTCGCCTTCACATCAGCATGTCGTATACCTTATTAGCAGACGAACTATACATGCGCACACTAACCCAGGGCGGCTACGGTGTCTTGCCGAACTTCGAGCCGAACCTGAGCATGAACGCGCTCAGTCTCAACGTGAACCCCTACGCGACGAACGCGACGACGACGGTGCTGCAGGAGCCGCAGACGCAGCAGCGCGTCAGCTACGAGCAACAGCAGCAGCAAGGCGAGTGTCAGCGAGTGCGTCCGTCCGTCCGTGCGTGCGTGCGTGCGTGCTTGCGTTTGTGCGTCCGTCCGTGTGTGCGTGTGTGCCTACCATGTACAAACTTGTGCCTTCCCATCATTGCACCGATTGCAGGTCTGTTGCAACCGGCGTTTCTCCATCAGACGCAGTCAGAGCATCACCAGAACTTCTAATTGCGTCCTCAGCTGTTCAGTCGATCGATCAGATCCCTTCTATTGCTGTCGCGTCGCGTGATTCGTACGTCCTTCCGTGTAAAGGCCGATGTGCGCGTGTTGGATTCTTGTCGCTGTGCGGCGACATTGCGAACGTGTGGGTCTTTTGGAACAGGCGTAGACGAATGGGCCAACTACACGTACATGGTAACTACCGCTATCTGCAAAGAGGGCTGGCGCACGAGTTGACTCGACATTTCGCGAGAACGTGGGAGAGTCGTGAGAATGAAGAGTAAATTGGTCGAAGAATGTCGAAGCCTAACCCTGCAAATGATGTCAGGTCACTAGGCCACTCTCATCGACGTCGATTAAGCGCCGACCATCAAATGATTTATTGGGACAAACCAGTATTACCAAAATGCAGAACCAATGCAGAACAATGCGTAACGGCGCAGATGACAGAAGAACAATATACGCATCGATCAAGCCGGCGTTAAACCATAAATCGATCTCAGAATCCAGTCCTTTCAAAAGTTTCTGCTCGCCTCCAGTGACTGCCGAGAGTCGAGCAGTTGGATGGCGGCGTCGCGGCCGGGTGGAGCTCGGATGGAGTCGCGCAGGAGAAAGCAGTCGCCGCGGTCCCCGCCGACCCAGCGAGTGGGCGGCAGCTCCAGACTGTCACCCGTGAAGACCGACGGCCGCTGGCGCACGCGACGGTTCAAGACATGGGCGACGCAGAGATAGCTCAGTCGAGAGCAGGCGCCAAGGAAGGAGTCGAACGAACACTCTGCGGCGTCGGCTGCGAGCATCACTCCTAGCTGCCAATAGTTGACGTGCAACTGCTTCAGACTGGACACGAACTCGGCCAAACTGCCCAGAAGCTCGCCAGTGCCAGCGCCCAGGTCGTCCACGAGCGTATCCACGGACAAGTGCGTGAGCTGTGGAAGCGCTCTCGCGAACGTGTCGTCCTTGACCAGTACCAGCCGCCGAAGTTCCAGGCGACGCAAATGCGCGCCGCGAAGTGGCAGCAGTCCGTCGGCAATCTGCGTGGCGTAGACGGGGTCGTAGGTCTCGTCCGGTAGGTGCAGCTCGACCAGCGCATGAGAGACGCTGTCGGCGGACCATTGTCGCGGCAGCTCATGGCGATGGAGCGCGCCCACCGATGATAGCGCGCGCACGGAGCGCACGCTCGGAAAACACAGCGCCGTCTGCAGCAACTGCCTCGTGCAGTCGTCCAATCCGCTCGTGCAATTCGCTCGCTCGACCGCGCTCTTCAAGAACAGATCCACGGCGCGCAAGCAGCCCCTGAACGCGACGCGACTGCAGCCAGCACGCCGACCGAGCAGTGTGCGCTGTACCACCACCACTGAGCGTTCGTCGAGTCGCGTCCTGAGCCGGCCGAGAAAGTTGGTGAGCGCCAGCAGCGCAGCTCGAGCCAGCTTCTTGCGTAAGATGAGCTTGAGCTCGACGATCGCCAGGCCTGCGGCGCAGTGCACGATGAGACCCTCAAAGAGACCACGGATGGTTCCATGGCCGTCTGCGCGCCGCTTCTGCCGAAGGTCGCGCGAGAGCGCCCACTGCCAACCGGAGCGTGACGAGGCCAGCCTCAGCTCCAGTCGCTTCTCGCTCTTATTCTGCGTGCGTCGACCGGAAGGCTGCAATTTTTCGCCGCAGAAGAAAATGCACGCACCACAGATGAATGTGTACCAACCGAAGATGAATGTGTACGCACGCACCGCAGATAAATATGTACGCACCGCATATACCAACAAGCTCGTTTCAAAAAGCACTTCATTTGAATTTGTTGCGTTTCATTCAAAATTTCTGTGCTTCTGCACAGATTGGATGGGTGTGCACTTCCTGGAATTCTTTAGCAGTGTCGATTCCTTTGGAATCGATGAAATCGCCGCACAAGCATCAATGATACGACGCCCCGTGATTGTCTCCTTTGTTGCATTGCAAAATGCACTGTTGTTGCATTACCAAATGCTACACCACCTTGCTTGTTTTCACAAAGTCCAAACGTCTGCATTGCAATTGCAGATGGAGGAGACAGGAGGAGGGAGGACGTCCACGACCGCGCGTAGGTACATAGGAATGCACTGATGCGCCCTACATAGGAATACATAGGAGGTACATAGGAATGCACTGATGCGCCCTAAAGGCATCCACACTGCCCTAAAGGCACCCTGGCTCTGTGTAGCGTGGTAGCGGAGGGGAGTGTGTGTGGCTGGCTGGACAGACGCGCGTACTGGCGAACGCACGAGCATAGCCTTTCAGATTTGCGGAAAATAACGCAGCGAAAACTTTCAAAGTTGACCCAGAAATTTTGCTCCCGGACCCAGAAATTTCGTCCCAGATTGGGACACATCCTAGTCCTATCCTTAACGATGCGTTTTCCCAGATTTGACCCAGAAATTTTGCTCCCAGACACAGAAAGCGACCCACAGACAACGCGCGCGGAAAAACAATTCTAAACCGAACGGGCAATAATATGCGGCCCATACACATTCATCTGCTGTAGAATGCATTTTTAAATGCGGTGCAAAATATGCGCTACCTACATATTTATCTGCGGAGCATGCATATTCATATGTGGTGTATTGCATTTTCAGGCTTTTCAGGCGTATTTCGGCTTCACATCAGCATGTCGTATACATATTGGCAGACGAACTATACATGTGCACCCCAACATAGGGCGGCTACGGTGTGTTGCCGAACTTCGAGCAGAACCTGAGCATGAACGCGCTCAGTCTGAACGTGAACTCCTACGCGACGAACGCGACGACGACGGTGCTGCAGGAGCAGCAGACGCAGCAGCGCGTCAGCTATGAGCAGCAAGGCGAGTGTCAGCGCGTGCGTGCGTGCGTGCGTGCCGGTGCGTGCGTTTGTGCGTGCTTGCGTGCGTGCCGGTGCATGCGTGCGTGCGTGCGTTTGTACGTCCGTCCGTGTGTGCGTGCGTGCCTACCATGTACAAACTGGTGCCTTCCCATCATTGCACCGATTGCAGGTCTGTTGCAACCAGCGTTTCTCCATCAGACGCAGCCACAGCATCACCAGAACTTCTAATTGCGCCCTCAGCTGTTCAGCCGATCGATCAGATCCCTTCTATTGCTGTCGCGTCACGTGATTCGTACGCCCTTCCGTGTAAAGGCCGATGTGCGCGTGTTGGATTCTTGTCGCTGTGCGGCGACATTGCGAACGTGTGGCTCTTTTGGAACAGGCGGAGACGAATGGGCCAACTACACGTACCGGTACACGTAACTAGCGGTGTCTGCAAATTGGGCTGGCGGCGCACGAGTACGCAACTGCTATAAGAACACCTCATAAGAGTGTACAGAATTGCTTTGCAAAGTCAACTCCTCAAACGACGCAACCGCCGCGCTCGCCCGCTCTCACAACAGCGCGCCGTTGGCGACGACTTCAGCGTAAGTGGGCGGAGGAGCATCGTTGTAGGCGGGTGGGGCAGCTTGCGCGTCGTCCACTGGCAGTTCGGGTGGCTCGTTGACGTGGATGTGGACGTCGACGTTGACGTTGACATTGACACTGGTGGAGCGAGGCCGAATCGGAGGGGTCGGCGGATTTGACAAATCCTCCATGGCCTGCACGCACAGGATTTAAATATAGGCTCTGAGAAGCACAACATGCAGTGCTGCCAGGCTGAAGCGAAAAATAAACAAGAAAAATTCAATTTTTTTGGACTTTTTTTATTAAATGTTTTCAGAGACCGTTTTGGACGTCAAATCAAGGTCGCAGACGGTGTTTTAAGCCTAGTAGAGTGTCAATAACATCGAATAAAGCATTAGAAGCCTTTGAGTGCACTTTCATCAACTTTTCACTACTGATAGTTTTTATTGAGTCGGACTACGACTATGACTATCGAGACTGGTTTTGACAGCCTCTGGAACACCTACAATAGTGCTAATTATGGTTGTTTAGCTCATCCAGGCTGCCACTACCGTAAGTAGGTATATAGGGCTTAAACGCACTAAAACCGTCGTTTTGTCTTTCTCTAACTCTTTTTGGACAGTTTTGACAAAGTTTTTTCATTAATTAAAAAAATGCAGGTTCTTTTTATTTTGCCCAAGCCTGAGTGCTGCGATCGCGTGAAGGAGTGACAACGTAATTCAATATTGGGTACTCTACTATAAGAGGCAGTTTGAGAGTTGGAGTCTACAGGCTAGGGATAGAGTAGTCCTGCCCTGCCCTTCTAGGGCCACACGCAAACTCACTTCCAGTCAAGAACCATACCACGCTTTGCTCTGTCCGCTGCCTGGGCGTCCTTTGTGACTTCCAGAAGCGTCTGTCCCGATCCAACAGCTTCCATGGGTTCAACATTGCATCAGTCGGCCTTGCAATGCACAACACGGCTTTGAAAATGTTCAATGAGACGATGAGGGCGACAAGACTCAGGAGAACGACAGCTGTGATGTACAATACAATACAATACAATACTATACAATACAATACAATACAATACAATACAATACAATACAATACAATACAATACAATACAATACAATACAATACAATACAATACAATAATACAATACAATACAATACGATACAATACACAATGCGAATTGCATACAGGAGGTACATACATGTTTTTGCTTCTGTATAGAGCGAGATTCTAGGCATTGAAAGACCAGGACATTTGGGTGCCCCCCGCATTTAAACCATATTTTGACACATTTTTTACCAAAAAGTAACTAGAAAGTTAACAAATGATCAGCTAACCATCCCCTTTGCTCCAAACAACCCAAAGTGACATCCCCCCTGCCTGTCCCAGTTACAGGTATGGTCCCAAGCAAGTGTATAACTCCACTTTGTACACTATCCCCTATACTGTTTCTGCCAAATGCCCTGACCGGTTGTAACAGATTGCATTAGATTAGATTGCATGTAACACATTAGATTGCATTAATTGTAACAGTATGTGTGCGCCAGCAAGACAGAACAAACTAAAAAAACGTACACTTTACATTCAGATGGAACACTTGGTCGAACACAAATAGCAGTGCTAAAACCATTGGACCAAGTAACGCTACAACGCAGACCAATGTAAAAAACATCTAAAATTCTGTGCCATGTATTAAATTGAACTACTACAATCTCTATGGAAACGGCGCGCGTGCGTGCGTGCGTCTGGTACATTATAAGCAAAAGTCAGAAGTTATAAGCAAAGCCAATAGGTCTTTTCTCACCTCGAAAATTCTAAGAGACATGGGTAATTCGTCGTCGAGGCAAGGCATCAGAAAGCAGCAAATAGAACAGAGCTGCAGAATCATAGCGTAAAAGAACACCGCCTGGTAGTACGTGTCAAAGTCAGACCTGCTGAAAACAGCACAAATAATTATTACGCAACGTATCTGAGAAAATACTAAAGTCAGAGTTACAAGTTTAGCATTCCAGCACTGACAATAGTTTGAACAATGCCGAAAACACACGCTACAAAATGCAGAGCAGAATGTCTGCTGCAGATATCATGCCTGAGACACGCGACACCTTGCACATACCGTAAACCGAATAATTAGCCTCCCCGAAACTAGCCCCCCGTCTGATTATACACCCTCCTAAGACCACTTTGAGTTTATAACCCCCCCCCCCCTATAATTACGCCCCCTCCCTAGATGAACCATCGTCTGAAAGGCAAATTTTTTTGTCTGGGTGTATGCATGGTCGCGTATGTGTATGTATGTACATGTATATGCATGTGAGACTGTGTTAGAGTGTACCAACGTGCACAGCGCCTTTTTCCCTTAAAAATCGCCTCTACGCGTCAGTGAGCCAACAAAGCTTCCCACACTTTGACCCTTCCAGTTTATAAGCCCTGCCCCGCCCCTCCATATAATTACACACCCTTCTATGGCTCGAACAAGACGATTAGCTCCCGGGGTTAATTATAGAGTTTACGGTATATGAAGTGTGCACGCACGTGTGGTTATTGGTCAGCACGATCACCAAGAACAAAATCGCCGCCACTGTCACGCACAGTTGCAGACACATATAGCAGCATGTAGCTGAGACACCCATTCTGAGCGACGACAAAATGGAGCGTAAATTTTTTGAAACGCTTTCCAGTCACTCGAATTTCCAGTTCCCAAGTCTGCTTCTGTGAAAAAAAAAACAAGGCGTGTTGAGTACAAGTTGGGTTCGTCGCGAACGCAGAGATCGAAAACTGCGCTCATTGTAACATTGTACCACTGTACGTATAACATTGACCAAATACGCACCAAAATATTAAAATGCGTAAATACCGATGCTCAACGAATACGTGTGGTACCCTATCTTGAAAGAAGCCAGCTGGGATATATCGGCTTGAACAGCGTCTCAGACAGGTCGCAGCTCGTCTCCACTGATGACGGTGTTCCAGTTGAGCACTACTGTGAACATTTACACATTGTAACATTTTGGTGCGTTTTAGTTGGCACAATGTAACAATCAACTCGGTTCGATCCACCACTACCTCGCGCGAGCGGGTTGAAAATGCCTGCAAGCAGATTGGCAAACAAACCAGCAGGTGTGAGAACACAGCGCGTGCGGTGTGGAGAGGGGGGGGGGGGAGGGGCGCCGCGTGCAGAAAGAACCCACTGCAATACCGTACATGCTTAAAAGTACTCCGGGCTAGTGTTTCAACCCTCGGCACTATTGGAGAGGGGGCATTACTGGAGGGGGACACGATTGCAGAATTTACGGTATATGGACATATACGGTGAATTCTTCAATCTTCAAGACTCGAGACTGAGACTGAGACTGACTGAGACTCGAGATTTCGCGTTTTAGTGAGTCGTGAGAACGAGGAGTAAATTGGTGAGAATGTCGAAGTCTAACCCCGGAAAAACGCGTTTTGATGTCACTAGGCCACTCGCATCGACGTAGCGCCGACCATCAAATGATTTATTGGGACAAACCAGTATTACTGAAAACAAAACCAATGTAGAACAAAGCGCAACAGCGTAGACGATAGAACAACAATATCCGCATCGATCAAGGCAGCATAAAACCATGAATCGATCTTTCTGAGTTGACCTTGTTAAAAGCTTGTTCTCATCACACGCATTTGCATGTCGTTTTGCACCGCTTCGCTTCTTTTTGGCTTTGTGTGTGTGTGTGTGTGTGTGTGTGTGCTTCAGTGTTGTTGGGTTACGTACTGCATTGTATACACTATACATAGGTACACGTGTTCGTGCCGTGCGACGCATCAGGGTGTACGCGACAGCGTACAACCCTAATATGTGAACACTTCCTCAATGCGGCTTGTAGAATTTTCAGTCGCTTATAACTCTTGACTGCCCGAACCGATTTTGGCGAACGATAGCTCAAAAGAACCGCCTCCTAAAACGGAATCGAATAAGCCATCTCGCGTTTCGATAGTCCAGCGCATTGAGACGAAATGACCGAAAATGTTCCGAAGAAGTGGTGTTTTTTTTTCCTGTTCTGCACACACTTTTTGGGCCACCGCTCTGGAACGCTATGGGCGATTCGCACAAAACTTGGCGTGAGCAGGCGGTATATGATGGCAATTTGTGCCTCCAAGGGAAATTTCTTTAGGTGCTGCGGATCTCGATTTTTTGGCCGATTTTGTTCATTTTTCTTGTACAGCCGTTTTTTGGGCCAAAATCTGACAAGAGTAAAACTCGAAAAAAAGCCGAGTAAACCCCCAAATGTTTTTTCAGTTTCGTGAACTATTTCTGAAGGTGAGTCCACGGCGCTTGCATAACCTTTGAAATTCTCACCACACTTTGAGATATTGCCAACTCAAATTTCGGTAATTTTGAGGAAATTTTGTTAGCTATAGGCGCTTCAACCGTTCGTCGCAGGGCTGTGCTGTAATGATGAAAGTTACTCGTCTGGACCTTGAATAGGTCACTTTCGACAATGGGAGCGCTCCGATTTCCATGTTTCGCAGCTCGACCCTCTTGTCGCACCCCCATTTTGGGCACCCCTGCCGAGCTTTTTGGTTTGTTGCCCACTCGCGCCTGCATCAATTGAAATGAAACCTCGCAGGCATCTATGCTCCACATCAAAAAGTGAAATCCCTGGAGGGACTCTTGCTACATGCTGTAGATCGTGAGCTATGGTTTATTGGGCACATTCTTCTTTTTACCATGTTCCCTAAATCAAGAGGTCGCTGGTTCGAATCCCAGTAACGCCTGCCTGTGCTTTTGCACGTGTCCCCTTGTGAAACCCATCAGCGTTGCTTTACTGCAGTGTCTCTAGTCCATTCCACATTTTTTGTCTCTTTTCTAGGCTCTTTTACCACAATTTTGGCAATTTTTTGAGCTGAGGAAAATATTTATGGACGAATGCTCGCTACAGCCCTGATACACGAAAATGACACATCTGCACACCCGCACGCACGCACGCACGCACGCACGCACGCACGCACGCACGCACGCACACACACACACACACACACACACACACACGCACGCACAATGTGTACAGTGGTACACGCTTTTCATAAGCTTTATGGTGCAACACTGAGCATGCGTCCGTTCTGGTCTGCTGCTGTGGGTTTGTATGTGTGTGCGCGCGTGAGTTTTTGATTAATCTTTCTTTTACGAAAAAACACTGTATTAAGGAAAATTTTGCAGGTGGCTGCAAAAAAAGGAGAATATGTGACGCTCCTTTAGGCCCAGTTTGAAAAAAACGCGGTATTAAAAGTTGCCACTTTATCAGATGATCAACTTCAGTTTGGACAAACCGTGTATAATCGAACCAAGCGCAGCAACACGTCACATATTCGGCGTTTGTTGTGCGAGCCGTCGCACACAGCCACAACACTATGTACCACTATCAATCCACCCTCACTAACTCTTTCATCTCTCTGACGATGCGCATCATTCATTAGGCATTGTATGGGTGGCATATGGGCACACAGCCAAAGATTCTGCATACATAATTTCGCTACCCTGCCCGTCTTAAATTTTTAAGATGTGGCTTGCCCTTACAGTAAGTGATATGCACCATTATTTCACAATCTTGAGTACCAAGTATACCCTACATTCAATCTTCGATTCTCGTTCATCTTTGTTCCGCTTCTGTTAGCCTGTGCCTTTGGACGGGAACTGCCATCTGTAGACGTCCAGTCAAGGACAAGGCCCGCTCTTGTCTCTGAGTCCAAGGAATGAAAGGCCTCGGTCCTTATGCAGCCTGGACTGCCTCTCCAGTAGGGATGAGCATGGGCCTGAAGATCTCGGCCCAGCCCGGCCCACCAGATAGTCCGGCCCATCCCGGCCCAGCCCACGCGTCAAAAACCAGGTCCAGGCCCGGCCCGGCCCATCCAACTGCTCAAATTCCAGGCCCGGCCCGGCCCGGCCCATCCCAAGAAATAAGTACAGTGGTGCACTAAAATAAGTTGTACATGTACGTACGCCAGTTCGCGTTTTTTCACTACACATACACAGAGAATGGCGCTTCTGGCTTTACAGCTTCCAACCATTTTTTGGCCTCAAGATTGACCGTGTTTGTCAATTGAAGTTGGCCGCTCACAAAGGGTTTGTTGAGAAAAAAAAGGCGCTGCCCATGTCTGATGTATTATCTATCGTCGCCAAGCCAGTGATGTAGAGGCGGCGCCTGGAGGGCGCCGAGCTGGCAGTCGTCACGAGCGCCTTGCTCGCGATGGACGTGAGGCTGGGCTAGCGCCAGATGCTCATGCCTTTTAGTACTACGTCGTCGTCGTCGCTTCACGTCTGTTGTCTGCTCGTCTGTGCCTCACGGTCTAAGGGCCGTGACGACAACGAAAACGGCAACGGCGACGACGACGGCAACGTCGCGACCAACGCGCTAGATTAACAGTGAGACGACGCCGTCACGACGAACTTTTAGGCGCACTCGCGTCCTTAATGCCTCCTTTCTGCTGAATAGTCGCCGTTACTTACAATATGCATAACATACAATGTAGATTCCTATGTTTCAGCCAGGAACGTCCGGCCCGGCCCGGCCCGGCCCACACCCCCAAAACGCAGGCCCGGCCCGGCCCGGCCCACAGGATGGGCCTGGGATTCCGGCCCAGCCCGGCCCATGGGCCGGGCTGGGCCGGGCCGGGCCGGGCCGGCCCAGCCCATGCTCATCCCTACTCTCCAGTGATCCAAGCGAGCCCAACAAACGCCGAATATGTGACGTGTTGCTGCGCTTGGTTCGATTATACACGGTTTGTCCAAACTGAAGTTGATCATCTGATTAAGTGGCAACTTTTAATACCGCGTTTTTTTAAACTGGGCCTAAAGGAGCGTCACATATTCTCCTTTTTTTGCAGCCACCTGCAAAATTTTCCTTAATATAAATTCGTCGCGTTCGCTATGTAGCGCGTAAAAAAGCCCAGCAATTCAACACACACAACCAGCGTTCGCGACATGTGGAGTGTGGGTGGGCTACATCAGGCCATGTAATCGGCTCGTATGTACGAGCTGTCGCCGATCCTTCGTCTTTTGGCCCCCGCATATCGTCTTCAATTGTGCAGCCGTGCAAAAATTGCTCGGAAATTTGACTAGATCCCAGTAGCGCAGCAGACTGAACTTCGCCTGCGATACTTTCGAAACTAGCGATGTCACCAAAAATAAAAATTTAATTAATTAAATAATTCAAATTATTTTTTTAATTACATTAAAAAACAAAAATTGTTAAAAAAATAATTCTGCCATGCAGATTTTTTTATTAAAAATTAAATAAATAATTATTTGGAATTTTTAAAAGTTAAAAATTAAATAAATAATTCTCTGCAATATTTTTTTAACAATTTTTTAATCACACGCTTAAAAAATTGATTTTTTAATAGACTTTTCAAGTAGTCCAGGGCAGGTTTGTCTTTTCCCATTGATTATTGGTGTTCATTTTGTCTACCTCTACCACCATATCATCATTGGCATTTTGTTGCCATCAAATTTATTGTCTTTCCTTTCAGGCCTGTCACACTCAGTGGAGGGTGTGTTCATTTGTAATCACTTCAGTAGGTTTTAGAATGGACTCATCCATTGCAAACATTGGAATGGAGGGAAGTGGTGTTTTCAGCACATGACATATATGATGCTGTAAATTAAAATTAGTAATCTGTGTGCTGGATGGTAAGTGTGAGCGAGTGTGTGCAAAATAGTGCGCGTAAGTAGCCACAAAAACCCTCCATCACAAATCTAAGTCCCCATCCCACACTCAGCCCCGTCTTACAGCCCAATTGACACATTGGTAAATGCAAAGTTCCGCTCGGTAGTTTAATTCAAGGGTCTACTTCATTGAGGCGTGACATGCACGTTTTTGGATTGCCATTCGCGCACCGCATTAGATACTTCTCTACAATGTGTAGGAGTCCACTTTATATAAAGACTTGCTTGCGCTTGAAGAAGGTGTACTATGGTTCCTCCACCTTACAGTAGATGACCTCACAGGAGCCCCAAGGTGATGGGCATGGATTTGTTGCATTCTTGCATGCATGCATGATACCACAGAAGTATGTACATGCATCCCAAATGCACACTTTAAAAATACCCAGTTAAAAAATTAGTTAATTAAATAATTTAAATAATTCTTCAGAATTCTTTAACTTTTAAAAATTAAATAAAAAATTATTTCGAATATTTTAATAATTAAAAATTAAATAAAAAATTATTTGGAATTTTTTAATAGTTAAAAATTAAAAAAATAATTCATGAGCAATTTTTGGTGACATCGCTATCAGTAGGTTTTAGAATGGACTCATCCATTGCAAACATTGGAATGGAAGGAAGTGGTGTTCTTAGCATATGACATATGACGCTGTACATTGAAATTAGTCAGGTACAGGGTGTATCAAAACTATATGCACCCCCCCCCCCCCCTAGGGCAATACTGGTTGGACGGATTTAGCTGAAATTCAACATACATGTAGGCCCAACAAAAATACATGACCAAATTAAATTTCATGAAAAACGAACAACCGAGCGTCGAGATATGAGCAATCATCCAAGGTACAGTGAAGTATTACCGTAAAAACATTACTGCGTGTTTTATGGCAACAATTTCTCGTTGAATGGTAAACAACTGTTTTAAACGAGTGTCGAGGACCATGTCGCGCTTACGAAAGGTCAACGACACTGCCCAAGTGCGTCTCGTCGATGAAGCGGCTGCAGTGACTTTCCAAACGGCACGCGACGCAGGTGCACAGTTCATCACCTGAAAATGGGTGGCTCAGAAGCTGAAGCAATCGGACCGATGGGTCACCGAGCACTGGGACAGAGAGCTGCATGACGTGGCCATCACTGACCAATCCGACGTCGGCCGACCTCTGCTGATTCGCCAAGAAACGGGTGAAGTGGTGACAGCAAGTCGAAATCTTTACTGACAAGGTTTTGCACTGTACGTTGGATGATTGCTCATATCTCGACGCTCGGTTGTTCGTTTTTCATGAAATTTAATTTTTTCATGTATTTTTGTTGGGCCTATATCTGCGTTGAATTTCACCTAAATCCGTCCAATCAGTATTTCCCTAGGGGGGTGCATATAGTTTTGATACACCCTGTATAATGAAGTAATCTGTGTGCTGGACAGTAAGTGTGAGTGAGTGTGTGAGAGTGTGCGCAACATTGTGCGCGTAAGTAGCCACAAAAACTCTCTATCACAAATCCTAAGTCCCCATCTCACACTCAGCCTCGTCTTACAGCTCAATTGACACATTGGTAAATTCAAGTTCGCTCGGCAGTTTAATTCAAGGGTCTACTTCATTGAGACGTGACATGCATAGTGCATTGCCATGCGCGCACCGCATCAGATACTTCTCTTCTCTTCAATGTGTAGGAGTCCACTTCATATGAAGATTTGCTTGCTCTTGAAGAAGGTGTACTGGGGTCATCCACCTTACAGTAGATGACCTCACAGGAGCCCCAAGGTGATGGGCATGGATTTGTTGCATTCTTGCATGCATGCATGCTACCACAGAAGTATGTACATGCAGCCCAAATGCACACTTTAAAAATACCCAGTTAAAAAATTAGTTAATTAAATAATTTAAATAATTCTTGAGAATTCTTTAACTTTTAAAAATTAAATAAAAAATCATTTCGAATATTTTAATAATTAAAAATTAAATAAAAAATTATTTGGAATTTTTTAATAGTTAAAAATTAAAAAAATAATTCATCAGCAATTTTTGGTGACATCGCTACCTACTGAAATGATTACAAATGAACACACCCTCCACTGAGTGTGACAGGACTGAAAGGAAAGACAATAAATTTGATAGCAACAAAATGCCAATGATGATATGGTTGTAGAGGTAGACAAAATGAACACCACTAATCGATGGGAAAAGACAAACTTGCCATTAAATACTTGAAAAGTCTGTTAAAAAATCAATTTTTTAAGCGTGTAGTTAAAAAATTGTTAAAAAATATTGCAGAGAATTATTTATTTAATTTTTAACTTTTAAAAAATTCCAAATAATTATTTATTTAATTTTTAATAAAAAATTCTGCATAACAGAATTATTTTTTTTACAATTTTTGTTTTTTAATGTACTTAAAATATTATTTTGAATTATTTAATTAATTAAATTTTTATTTTTGGTGACATCGCTACCAAGGACACATGTGGTCCCCCTCTCTCCTGAGACTTCGGTCTCAAACCTAAAAAAATGCGATACCGTAATCACAAGATACGGCACATTGAGTATGCAAATTGCAAAATGGCTTAGGTATGTTGCAAGTTGAGGGCGACAAAGAGCACGAACGTATTTTATGTAAAGTAATCAGCATGCTGATCACGAATCTCACATTCGTTTTTCAATGCGACGCCGCACTAACAAGATACGCAGAGGTGTAACTGGCCATCGAAGCTGAGGGGGGGTGAATCTGGGATTTTTCAAAAGTCGCAGGGGGTGACCTGCACGGCCAAATTTGATCCAATTTCTCTTTTTCCAGCCTCAATAATGACCTAGAAAATGCTTAGTGAATGCTGAAAACACAGCGCCGCAGGCAAACAATTGTGAATTTTTGGCCAAAAACGCGCTTCAGTGACTCCAAAAATGGTCAGTTGGAGCAAAAAAAAACAGCGCCGCAGGCAAAATTTGGTGATTTTTGGCCGAAAACGCGCCCAAAAGACTCCAAAATGGTCTGTAGGTGAGTAAAATACAGCGCCGCAGGCGAAATTTTTGATATTTGGACAATAAATGCTGCTCACAGGCCTGAAAAACACCTTGGGAAGTATGAGAAACACAATTCAGCCATAGGGGTAACCTGCAGTCAGTGCAGGATTGACTAAAGCTGGGGGGGGGGTGGTCCTACTTTTCTTGCAGGATTGACCGAAGCTGAGGGGGGGTGAACCCTACCTACACCCTACCCAGTTACACCTATGAAGATACGACGCATTGAAGTTGATACGATGCAATACAATACGATTGATACAATACGAGTTGTGCTAAACGGATTGAGCATATGGAAGCAACGATGCTGGATGCTGATCATGAAAATAAGCGAAAAAAATAAGTGAGTCTATGAGTCTATATGGAAGTCTATGAGTTGTCGTTGTCAGTTCAGCAGACGTCGGTCTGTCGTTGGTTTGAGTTCTATGAATGTGTTTTTGTGTTGATTCGCCACTATTTGACGCATTACTGTTGCTTCTGTGGCGCCCAGTTTTAGTGTTCCCTTGTTGCCTAGTACCGTCTTTCCAGCGAGAAGCAGTGCACAAAACACCAACCTTCTGTCGTTCGACATAATCTTCCACAAACAAAATTCCACGTCATGGGCATGTGTCTTCGAAGAGGGCGGAAGGCGGAAAGGTATTCCGCCCATGGTCGCTTCAAAATCGACCATCTTGCCAGAAAAGTGCTGGAAGAGGTGGTGGCCAACCTCTCGCTGCGAGAAATCGTGGCGTTGAGAGCGAGCGCGGCGTTCTTCGCTTTTGACCTTTTTCCAAAGGACGCCGTCTGGCTCCTTGACGCTTGTCATATGACCGTCATGTTGCCCTACTGCTTCACCAATAGGCTGGTTGGTTGGTGCACGAGGCACAAGCGGGAATTGGACCTGGGGGGAGGGTTCGGGCAGTTTCTGGGGGTGGGGGTGTGAAAATCTGGAAGAGGGGGTCTGGGAAGGAAAAAATAGGCACTTTGGTGGGTTTTTGGTCAAAAAGACACTGTAAAAACCCTAAAATAGGTACTTTTTAGTCAAAATACACTGTAAATAACCCAATATAGGTACACATTACAATTTACAGTTTCAAATTTCTGGTGGGGGGTGGGTACCTAGGTAGGGTCCAAACCAGCAGGTGGGGGAGGGAACCCCCACCCCCCCCCAGTTACAGGTATGGCTGGTGTCGAAATCGCAATGCCTGCAGGTAGTCGAACTTGTGACGGCGAGGGGCGTTCGGAGCGTGCGTACTAGTGGTGGGCAAAGAACTTTTTTAATTTGTTTCTTTATACGAGCCAGTTTTTTTTTGTTAGAAAACTGAACCTCATTTTTTTTATTCCTAAAGAATTTTTCTGATATTTTTTAATTGCCGCCCATCCCTAGTCACTCGTAACTCAGCGCGTTTCGGATTACCAATTGGAATTGCGGGCACTGGAACGACTGCTGCAGAAATGCCGTCGACAGTTTGCGGCGTCGAATCAGCCTGGGGCTACCTTCGCTCGGTTGAACTCTCTTAGGCTCACCACGGTCTGTTACTTATTCTGCTCCGCACTGTTTTCGTGAGAGTTTTGAACGAAAGTCGTGTGCAAGCACGCCTCAGTATTCGATATGGCTACTTCTGTAAATATTAGTTTGGTCAATATAAATGTTTGTAGATTTGCCTGCAACACAAAGCCAGTTCTGATTGAATTTAGTATCTCCGGACTGACTACTCTGAACCGCGACGACTGCAGTTCAGTGCGGCCCACTTGAGGATGGTCTCAACATTTTTGTGCGACGCCCTGACGAGGTTGCCCTTTTTGGGTTGGAAGGATCGCGATTCTTGGGCAGGGAATCCCATCTGTAGCCGAGTCGCGGATTTGCAAACCCTCTACGAAAACGGCACCTCGCTTTTGGGCATACCTGTAACTGGGGGGGTTGGGGGTTACCCTCCCCACTATTTCTTCATCACCCACCAAACCTGCCCACCCAACCCCCCCAGAATTTTCCCAAGAGATTTTTACTCTGTCTAAAACGATAACACGAGTAAGTATAAGTGTAGACGCAGCACGGGGATGGACGTTCGAACGCGCTCCTCTCCACCCACTCCTCCCCAACCGTCCCCTTCCCGTCTATGATAGACGGTCTATCTACCCGTTCTCTCAAAGCGATGCGTCATTTTCGTATAGGGTTTGTAAATTCGAAGCCGGGTCTGGCTGAGCTGTGGTGTTCTTTGGTGGTAGCGGTTTATTGCAAGATGAGGACAGAAATGGGCCCTCGGTTCGGTTCTTTTCGGTTTGGTTTTATTTGGCCAATCCCAACACATCCAAAGGGACGTAGACAACGCGAAGCATTGGGGAGAGTTCAAGTACCATTGGGGAAAGTCCAAGACCGATATGGATCGCAGCATCTATCGTCATGAACTGCAAAATTGCTTCACTGCTTCTTTCGAACTCATGCCATACAGTACTTTGGAATGTAGTAGACTCTAATGAACTTCGGTTCTAGCTAATGGACGCAAAATCTCGTTCAGTGTGGGACTTCGTCATCTCCGCCTGCTACTTTTACTCGAGCGCAATGCTTTCCTGTCTCCAGAGGCGTTGCCTCTGTTGCAGAGAGGACTGCCTAGCGTTGAATGTCTGCAGCTCAAGTACAACAACAACGGCCTCATTTTGTCAGCCAACTCGAACTGGCCAAGTCTCGTCCATCTCAGCGACGACGGCTGCTGCAGTCTGCATGCCATCCTCGATTCCGACGAGATCGCTTGTCGTCTCGAGCGACTCCAAATCAGGTTCTGTGACGGCCGTGACGACCAGCGCTTCGGCGCCGCTCCTCTGTGGGCTCTGACGTGCCTGGACGTCCGCGGTCTGGAAGCGAGCACCACAGAGGGAGAGTCGCGCTGCTCCTTTCCCGTCGCCACGCTTCGCGCCGCCCCGAACTTGCGCCACCTGCGAGTGGGCTCCGTCGCGGTGTCGGCTAGAAGCGGTGTGGACGTGTTTTCCTATCGCGACTTCGTCGCTGCCGCTGAGCAGCTGCGAACGCTCGCCGTGTTCGCCATGCGGTCCGCCGGGCAACAGTGCGCCACCTGCGAGCGCACCCACTGGCCCCAGAGGCGCGCCCCGCTGACGATTATGCGGTCGGTTTGCGGCAAGTTGAGCATCGCACCTTCGGAAGGAATCACTGGAGGAAACGTGCACCTGGTCGATGGTGAAAGCGAATTGATTTGGTCTCTGAATGCTGGCGCCTGCTGCGATGCTACAGCTCCATTCTAGAGTCATAATCCAGAGACGTGGGTTCAATTCCAATCGCTCCATGCGCCAATTTTTCCTCAACTTTTCAAGATACCTACCTATAGATTGATAGCGAGGAAGTTACTCAACTGATCTCATTGCGTGGTGTTCTATGATCTCGTTCAATAAAATCGCGAAATATAGACGGTCCCTTGTGCCTGGTTTTCAGCTTGCGCATCGAAACGCGAACCACAACGCAACATGCCTTCAGTGCAAGATCCAATCTCGACTAAACGGCTGCCAGTCCAGCTTGCTCTTTCAGCTGCTTCACGTAAACACCGGCAGTCTCCAGTTGGTGCCCAATGCATGTGCAATTTCGGCCTTGAATCGGGCCATGATATGTGTATTTTCAAGCTGTTCAAATAGCCCCATAACGATTACCCCAGGCAAAAGAGGTGTTGACGACTCGAAGGTAGCTCTACCAGCTGACCAGCTACCCTACCAGCTACCCTAAGGTAGACCAGCTGACTAGGTAGGTCAGCTGGTCCGCGTTGGGTACGGTATAGGGACATACCTATACAGTGTTTTTTCGCGTCTCAAGTTCCGAAGTTGAAGTTCAACGCTGTCGTTGTCGGTTACAACCCAATTCACTTCCAGTTATTGTAGCACTCGCACACGCTGCCTAAACAGTATAGCATCGACGTCGAAAAAGCGCCGACCATCGAAGGATTTATTGGGACAAACCAGTAATACTGAAAACGAAACCAATGCAGAACAAAGTAACATCTAACAGCGTATAGATGATAGAACAACAGTATCTGTATCGATCAAGGCAGCATGAAACAATGAATCAATCTCGATCTTCCTATAAGTTGACCTTGTTGAAAGCTTGTCCTCACACGCATTTGCATGTCGTTTTGCACTACTTTGTTCCTCTTGGCTTCTTGGTCTTCCTTTTGAATTGTCTAAAAAAATCGCCCATGGCAGCATGATGCTCTTCCCGACATTTGTGTGTGTGTGTGTGTGTGTGTGTGTGTGTGTGTGTGTGTGTGTGTGTGTGTGTGTGTGTGTGTGTGTGTGTGTGTGTGTGTGTGCTTCAGTGTGTGTGTGTGCGCGTGCGTGCGCGCGTGCGTGCGTGCGTGCGTGCGTGCGTGCGTGCGTGCGTGCGTGCGTGCGTGCGTGCGTGCGTGCGTGCGTGCGTAGGTACCTGCGCTCGCTTCGTGCGGTGCATAGATTCGTTCGCATTCGCTACGTGCGCTAATGTAGCGTGCGTAAAAAAGCGCAGCATTTCGGCACAGAGGAGGCTACTCACGGCTTCGCTGGTTCTTGGAGATAGGCGGAGACCATGGACGACGGCCCTGCGAGACTGCTCGTCGTCGGCAGCAACGGACCACCCAGCAGCGCCAGCGCCGTCACCAACACCAACAGAGAGAGACAGCTGCAGCGCTGCAACACATGTACCGTAACTTCTCTAATAGTGCCCCCTTCCAAGTTCCAGTAGTGCTCCTCTCCAATAGTGCTCCCGACAAGCCAAAGGTTGAAACAACACTACCCCGAGGTACTGTTGGAAAATTTACGGTAATGCTGAGGCTGGTTCTTGATGAAGTCGAGGGCTCCATTCTCTTACAAAGGGTCCTTTTGGAATTGAATGAAGCTGTCCTGTTTTAGTTCTATGTATCTATCATTACTGGATTTTGCTCGAAATTACACAACAGAACAATTGCTTCGGAGCAAAAAAAAACTTGAAAGAAAGGGCAATGGAACAGATCTGAATTGAGGGAGGCCCAACTGTGTTTTTTTTGCCACCTAGGAAACACAGTTAACACAGTCAAGTTTTAATGATATTTGTTAAATGTTTGTGCGGCACGGTGTATATTCAACTACACACCATTTTTCCGGATTGAAGCAGCCTTCGTGCAGCTCGGCTTGCACAATACTACTAATGCTTCTACAATAATCGCTGTACTTCCAAGCGCTATGCTTTGCGGGGCTGCACCCTGCTCGCTTTAAATGGCTTCTTCTCTGGTTGGGGGTGTCACACACACAATGTATAGGTCTTCATACAAAAGGGTACCGCCCCCACGGATTGCCTGTGGGTGTGGGCGGTACCCTTTTGTTAGGGCGGCCGCGCGCGCGCGCGCGCTCGTGTGCGTGTGCGTGTGCGTGTGCGTGTGCGTGTGCGTGTGCGTGTGCGTGTGTGTGTGTGTGCGTGTGCGTGTGCGTGCGCGTGTGTGTGTGTGCAGCTTGCTTGCTTGCGATATATCCCTGTACCAATCAATGCAGAATCCGCAGCTATACATACATGTACAGAGTTGCATTGTAAGCGCTCCAGCGGGAACCAATGGGTACGTGCGGATTCCAGCCATGACACATACACCTGCACCCGTGTTTGAGGGTACGTGCTGTACCAGCAATGATATTTCTACCCCGTACCCTTTTTCCGTTCTAAAGCAGCCCCCCCCCCCATTCCAACTACTGTGATATCGTAAATCTCTCAATGGTGTCTCCTCTACAGTAACTCCTCTATCCCCTTTTACAGATCCAGTATGTAGAATTGTATAACTCTACGTATGGCGTAAGATTTTCGCATTCCACCATGTGGAACTGTGAGCACTGAGCAGGACGATACTATAGCCACCTTTTTTTGTCACGTGTATAATACCTTTTTGTTTTTATTTGCGACTCGTTTGTCCTGCTTCTTGAGTTGATTCTTCAAGTCAATTTTTCCTTTGCAGACTGTTTTATTCAGCTTCGCTGTCGTGCCAGCTAAAAGCTAAAGCGAGCCATTGCATTCGCCTGTTGACTTAGCGTCTCAAAGCACTAGATTTTCGACGCCCACGGCCCTACAGCTTTACTCCCCCCCCCATCCATTCAGCCATATTGAAGGCATAACACCCCTATCTTTATCACAGAACAACTTAACCTGTTGCTGCTTGCGGTCGATTGTATTACCTAGGTAACGAATCCATCTCTCCATCACGACAAGTCTAAGCAACGTGACTGTACACATGTTGGCCGCTTGTAGCAACCGTGTTAACAAAATCGACATGAAAGCACACAGACATTCAAGAACAAGCATTCGTTGAAGAGGTTAAAATGCTCAAGCTTTGCTTGCAGTCGCTGCCGCGCTATCAACGCTTTTTTTAGTGGCGACTGGTTGGGAATGCACGCACATTTCTGGATGTACCTATTACGTCCCAGCATCAAATTCGAAACCAAAGTCCAGAGAAATTTGCGCACAAGTTGAATCACTTGGGCGTGTCTGTTTTGCTCTGTTATATTAGCGTTCAGTGCGGAAAGATTGTTTTGGCGTTCGAAAATGACAAGGCTGTTGATCCTACTGGCTGGGTTAGCTGCAATTGCCCAGCTAAGCCTAGCATGCATCAAAAAGAATAAGAAACAGCAAAGCGCCTTTTACATCGGCAGCTTAGTAGACCACACCAAGAAGTATGAAGACTATTTGTTCGACAAAGGGGATTTCCGCACCAAAATGGCCGCGGCGTCCTATGCAAAGCAGGTACTGTACTGTACATTTATTTTCAAAGCTTTTGGTTCGCAGTTACCGTAATATGCTCGACTTCATTTTCGGACCTACTCTCATCCTGGGCGCATATTGGAAGGGCCCTTTATACCCAGTTCAATCAGCGAATGGGGTTGCATTAATCCTGAACAGAAGCAGAAAATCGAGAAACTTAGACTTGTGCAAAATGACGTTCCACAACTGCTAAGCAATTGCAAAGTCCTGATCGTCAAGCTATCAAATTAAATCATTAAATGCTTCAGAAGACAATATTCCAAGAGGAGTTCATTTTGATCAACCTCAAGTACAGTACCTAAACCTAAAGGATGCAGATTGTATGGTGGGGTGGGGTAAGGAGAGGGTGGTGTGGACATTCAATGCTTCAACCAAATTAATTTTTAGATTCAAGAAGGCGTGAGAAGCCTCGTCCCAAACCTCATTGCGACCGTGACCTCCTTTCAAGAGTGAGTTGAGAACGCTCATCAACATCAACATATACAGCCGTAGAAGAGTGCAGGCGTGCGCCTCATTGTGCGCCCATCAGTTTGGGAGCGTGCGGCTCCACCAGTTCGCACGGTTCGCGCGTGCCTGCCCTGCACAATTAGTGCATCTGTTCTCCAGGAGCCTAGTGTACATGGCGTTTTGAATTCCAGAGCGCGTCACCCCACGGAGATCGAGGTGAATTTCGAGGTGGCGAGCAGCGACTGCGCAGGGGGCTGCGCCCCTTCCAACCCCCAAGCGATGGCCAAGGCGATCGAGGCCACCGCTGTCACCGTCGGGGACGTCCAGCTCTGTGCGCAGTTCCTTATTTCGTTGGCACGTTTCGCGTCTCGACTCGGCTGTCACGCAACCCCGACTGACAAACTCTCAACAGGCGCAACTCCAAGCGCTAACGCCTCCCCCCCCCTTTCGTCAACAGAAGCGCTCTGCTGACTCGCAAAGTCAGAACCCATGCCATGATGCCCACTCTCCAGCTGCAGCATGTACTGTACTTGTTGGTTGGCGGGTTCACTCGCACACTGGCGGGGTGTATGTACTTCCCTCCAAAATTTTCTCAACCCCACCCCACCCGCCCCGATTTGTTGTTTACCCCCATTTTTGCTCCTCCCAGAGGGGAATTTACTCCATTTCAATGACCAGACCGCGGTTACAGGCATGGGTCACGTTCGTTTATCGTTGACAGGACATCTTAACGACAACTTCAGCAATCGTTGAAACGGAGAAGTTATCCTACGCCTACTCGAAGGGCACCAAGCTCATCGTCGACTACATGCTGAGCAGCGTGGACTTGGAGGGCGGGGAGAAGCCCTGCAACCAGTTCTCCAGCTTCGTCTGCAAGAACTACGCGACCAACAACAAGGGTTACGACTGGTACTACGACTTGATTCAGGGCAGAGCTGATAAACAACTGATCAAGGCCATTGCCGAAATACCGGTGAGAATTATGTGCAACCATCAACGTGTTCAAGTGCTAAACATAACCAACAGCATGATTTTGTTACTGTAAATCCTCCAATAGTGCCCCGAGGGCGAGAAGTACATACCATACATACGCTTTGCATTATACACACACACAAAACAAACCACAGCTACGTTTATATGTGGTGTGTACGCAGCTGCACCCGCTAATACCTAAATGAATTTTTTTTAGGTATGTACTTTGAACTGTTAATCACACAAGGAACACTACTATATACCACCACTCCAATAGTGCCCCAGGTAAATAGAGGAGGTTGACAGTACAGTACCCAAGGGGCGCTATTGAAGGATTTATGGTAAAACGTTTAGTACAATAGACCAGTTCAGGCCGATGAGACAACTAAATACAAGGCGCTGGTCCGAGAGTACTACACCGCCTGCACAAATGACCCTGTGATCAAGGCAGAGGACCGATTCGCATACATCAAGGAGAACGTGCTGAAAAAGTTGGGTGGGTTTCCCAGCTTGCAAGCCGACTACAAGGACACTACGCCTTTTGACTTGGCCTCATATGGGGCAGCTGTGCAGGTGCGCTAAAGAAAGGACATGTATGGAAACGCATAGAAAGCAAAAGAAACAAAGATCTGTGCAAATTGCACATAGTGGAAGGTGGTGCAGATTGACTCTGGTAAATGAACAAACACAGAGATCGGGGGGAGGTACTACCGACGTACTCGTAGGGTGGGGGAGGGACAAGATACCCCAGCAACTACACAACGGGGTGGAGAGTACTTCCGAAGCGGGACGGGGGGGGGGGGGTTGGCACACCCCAGTACCTATTGGGGGGATTACTTCCGATAGGGCACACCATAGTAACTGGCGGGGGGTGGTTACTTCCGACATCAGGGAGGGCACACCCCAATAATTGGCACGTACAATGGACAACACGTGTTCATGGAGCAATGCAGGTACATAATCGGAATGCTGTACCACACGCAGATCTATGGCGGTGCGCTCTTTCCAAACGGTTTTCTGACCGCGGCGCCGGTTCACGATCACATCAACGTGTCACCCGCGAGAAAACATCAACTGGCGGTCGTCTTCTCGCCGCCGGCGCCCTTTGAGAAGGCCGACTATTCGAACACCATCAAGAGAGTGGCAAAACTGCTGGGATTTCCTTACGATGAGCCAACAGTTGAGCAGGACGCCATCCAAGTCTAGTGAGCGCGGCTAATTTGCAAGCATGCTCACGCACGCACGCACGCAGGCACGCACGCACGCACGCGCGCGCGCACGCACGCACGCACGCACGCACGCACGCACGCACGCACGCACGCACTGCTGAAGAAACCATTCTCAGCAACCTACACAACGAGCTGATCCAGTCCTACAACGCGAACGCGAAGCTGGACAAGGCTCCCAACAGCGACGAGCCGGACGACGTGGCGCCGCCCGCGTACCTCTATCGCAACGTCAAGGATCGAGTTCAACTCCAGTTCGTGATGCCTCTTGCTTGACTGATCGCTGAAAGTGCGTGCGTGCGTGCGTGCGTGCGTGCGTGCGTGCGTGCGTGCGTGCGTGCGTGCGTGCGTGCGTGCGTGCGTGCGTGCGTGCGTGCGTGCGTGCGTGCGTGCGTGCGTCGCGCCTATGTATAAGTGCAGCTCTCAATTCAAGGCGCAACCCTCACTCACTCTAGATTGGAATTCGGCGAATTCTTCGACTGGAGTTTCTACGTCAGTAAGCTGAAGCAAGCCGGTCTAGACTCGGACAAGGTGCTCGACTCCACCATCAACCTGCCCCTGCCCAAGTACAGTCTGGACGCGGCCAAGATCATGTCCGGCAAGTCGCAGAGGACCCTGCGCAACTTCATGATGTTCGATCTGCTCACGCGCTACCTGGGTCCCATGAGTCTGCTGGGAGAAGAGCTGAGGTGAGTGTCCTGCAGCCGGCTCGGGATTGGGCACCCCCCAGTTACAAGTATGCCCCCACCCCACCCCAGTGGTCAGGCAAGGCACACACCACAGCCTTTCCAAACCGCAGGCAATGCTAGCACGGTTCGTTCAGAGAGTCGCTAAAGGCGATGAGTCAACGACCCGCCGCCCGAGCTCTGCAAGCCCAGGTGTCCAGGACGTTCGCCGAGCTGCAGCAGCACTTTTCTTTTGGTCCAATGGTGCGAGTGGTCGACGAGGGCCAAGAAGAAGAGAAAGCGAAGACGCCCACCCAGTGCCTCAGCGCCATGCGCCGCCCTGGCACGCTGGAGCACGCGCTGGGACGTCTACTGGTCGACAGTGGGGACAGCGGGGAACTTGAAAAGTCCAGGGTGAGTTGCGAAGCAGACCACCACTGACAGAAAACGGAAACTTTGTGAGCCTCCTCCAACTCCTTCCAATGTGAGAACCTGTAGCCCACGAATGGATCGGATCAGCACGTCTCTGACACTGGGTGGTCTTAGAAGTTGAAAAAGATAGTCAAGCACGTAATAGTTTTCCAGCCTCCTGTGCACATTGTAAAGGAGGAGGCGCATCGCCACCCTCGGTGCACAGCACGAGGACCAGCGTAGCGAGCAACTCCACAACATTCAGGTGCGACTTTCTGCCATGACGAAGCGTGTGGTCGCCCAGTGGCGCAGTCACCTCTCGGCTCTGACCAGTCTCGACGACCAGACCAAAGAGAGACTTCTGGCCAAGGTCGACAGCGCGCAGTTCACGACCGGCTACGACGAGAAGATGCTCGACGTCGACTACATGAACGGCCAGCTCGAGGACTGGGACCTGAAGGCCGGCGCCGACTACAGGATCAACGCGCACAAGACGGCGCTCTGGAGCATGCGCAAGGCGTTCGCGTCGGTGCGTGGGCTGGGGATCGATCTGGGTACTGGGTCACCCCGGTAATGGGCAGCGAATGGCCTAGTGGTAGAGAGTCTGCCTCTTGCGCGCACGGTTCTGGGTTCGATCCTTGATGGACCCACTAGATCGAGGACACTCTCAATGGATTTTCTCGTCCCGTCGCTGCCCTAGGATACAGATGGCGTTCTTCCGAATGTCTTTGGCTAGTTAATGCGGCCCTAGACGGGAAGGCGTCATGGAGATGGGCCATTCACGGCCTCGCAGCGTTGCCCATACAATGTAATCCAACAACAACAACACCCCCGTAAGTACATAATGTCGTAATGGATCAACAATGCCAGTACTGGGTCACCCCCGTAACAAAGTCACGCCTACGTACAAGTACGTGTACTGGGCTTGGTGAGTGGGAGGCACCAGCAACCCGATCACATAAAGTATTCTCCAGGTGGAGAAGCCGAGCGAGCGCGCCGCGGCCGACAATCCCTCATCAGTGGGCGCGGCCTACGACCTGCAGCAGAACCAGTACTTCACTTCGGCCGCCCTGCTCGCGCCGCCCTTTTTCCACCACGAATTTACGGACGAAACGGCGTACGGCATCGCCGGCATAGAGCTGGGCCACAAACTGGGACACGGCTTCGACACCAACGCCATTTACTGGTCCGCACAAGTTTGAACGTTTGAATTTGCGCCTTACAGTGTTACTAAGATTGGACACGCAGCCTAAGCATAAAATTTAGTATTCAGAACTGCAAACCGTCATTGCATATCGCAGTTTTGTGTGAGCAGCTCTGCAAAATTCAGGACTGGTGAAGGGAAGCGAGAAAGAATTTTGAGCTCCGACGCTTTCCAGACTGTTCTGAAAACAAGAAAATGTTTCACGAAGGAATACTGCAACAGACATCCTAGCTACTGCAACGTTGACAAAACGGAGATTACAAATGCCCCAAAGAAATACGAGATTGTGCAGGCATTTGCCGATCAAACCGGTAAAGCGGATCGCACGCACGCACGCACGCACGCACGCACGCACGCACGCACGCACGCACGCACGCACGCACGCACGCACGCACGCACGCACGCACGCACGCACGCACGCACGCACGCACGCACGCACGCACGCACGCACGCACGCACGCACGCACGCACGCACGCACGCACGCACGCACGCACGCACGCACGCACGCACGCACGCACGCACGCACGCACGCACGCACGCACGCACGCACGCACGCACGCACGCACGCACGCACGCACGCACGCACGCACGCACGCACGCACGCACGCACGCACGCACGCACGCACGCACGCACGCACGCACGCACGCACGCACGCACGCACGCACGCACGCACGCACGCACGCACGCACGCACGCACGCACGCACGCACGCACGCACGCACGCACGCACGCACGCACGCACGCACGCACGCACGCACGCACGCACGCACGCACGCACGCACGCACGCACGCACGCACGCACGCACGCACGCACGCACGCACGCTCGCACGCTCGCTCGCACGCTCGCACGCACGCACGCACGCACGCAAGCACGCACCGGCGCGCACCGGCACGCACGCACGCACGCACGAACGCACGCACGCACGCACGCACGCACGCACGCACGCACGCACCGGCGCGCACGCACCGGCACGCACGCACCACTCACGCACCGGCACGCACGCACGTACGCGCCCAATTTCAGCGATCATTTCCGCGTTTGACGCTTTCGCATCCCGAACCCTGGACGAACCGGCGCCTGTGAAGCAGACAGGAGGGCCTTTCGCCTTCTTCGCTCCCGAGCAGCTCTTCTTCATGAGCTGGGCTCATTTCTACTGTACGAATCCCGCCTCCGCCCAGCTGCAGGAGGTGATGGGCTGGCGCATCGACGAGCCCTTCCAGAACAATCCGCGCTTCCGGGAGGCGTTCGCCTGCAAGGAGGGCGAGGACGGGCCCAGACCCAGTTTGCGGCCCCATCCCTCGTCGATTTTTGTAGACTGTGGTAACCATCGCGTGGTTTCCACTGTCTACGAAGCGGTGAGCTGCGCCAGGCGACTGCTGATGTACTTTTCCACAGGGTCGTGTCGGTCGTGTCGGTGGCACGATTTTGCGGTATCCACGATCTGGATAGTACAATCTACGACGTGGTTTCCACTGTCCACGAAGCGGCAAGCTGCGCCAGATGTACTTTTCCACAGGGTCGTGTCGGTCGTGTCGGTGGCACGATTTTGCGGTATCCACGATCTGGATAGTACAGTCTATGACGTGGTTTCCACTGTCCACGAAGCGGCGAGCTGCGCCAGATGTACTTTTCCACAGGGTCGTGTCGGTCGTGTCGGTGGCACGATTTTGCGGTATCCACGATCTGGATAGTACAATCTACGACGTGGTTTCCACTGTCCACGAAGCGGCGAGCTGCGCCAGATGTACTTTTCCACAGGGTCGTGTCGGTCGTGTCGGTGGCACGATTTTGCGGTATCCACGATCTGGATAGTACAATCTACGACGTGGTTTCCACTGTCCACGAAGCGGCGAGCTGCGCCAGGCGACTGCCGATGTACTTTTCCGCAGGAATAGTGCAAATTATGGTTATTTAGCTCATTTTTAAAAATTGCGTGCATTGTCTGTCTCTACTCGGCGATGACGTCAGCGAAAGTCGGTCAGTAGTGTGACGCGCCGTCGCCGTGGGCGCTCTATTCACTCTGGGCGTGGCCACGCCTCCGTCTCCGCAGCGCCGCTTGCTGATTGGTGCCCATGCGTGCGTGCGTTCGCATCGCGGAGACAAAATGGTTGGGTGCAGTGCTGCTAGAATTGAATTGAACTTCAAATTACATCCAAATAAAAAAAAATTAAATTAATTAAATAATTTCAATAAATTAAATAAGTCTCAGGGCGTTTTTAAAAATTAAAAATTAAATAAAAATGCTCGAGCCACGTTCGCGAAAATCCCATGTACACGAACAACAGGCATACTCATGCGTTTTGTTGTTGCAGAAAAGCGACAAAGACAAAACACCCAAATGTAGGCAGAAGATTAGGCTGCGCAAAAGACGCACCGAAAAGACCACTCAGAGGCAATAGGGAATGGGGTGGGGGAAGAGCGGGAGGGTGGCGATGCCTGGAGCTTAGTGTGCAGAAAGGTGCGCGATCAAAACACCCAAATGTAGGCAGAAGATTAGGCTGCGCAAAAGACGCACCGAAAAGACCACTCAGAGGCAATAGGGAATGGGGTGGGGGAAGAGCGGGAGGGTGGCGATGCCTGGAGCTTAGTGTGCAGAAAGGTGCGCGATCAAAACACCCAAATGTAGGCAGAAGATTAGGCTGCGCAAAAGACGCACCGAAAAGACCACTCAGAGGCAATAGGGAATGGGGTGGGAGAAGAGCGGGAGGGTGGCTGTGTTGTGGTTTTTGTTGTTGTTGTTGGATTAGTGGCAATTGGAGGGCGGCATCAACGGCCGATGTAGCATACCCTTGTTCATGACCCCTTCCCGTCTAGAGCCGTAGAATTACTAAAAACTGCGAAAAACCGCATGCATAATCTAATGTAGTGGCGACTAACAATAACCATGTTTGGGCCGACGCAACCTCGCCTGGCACACCGTCGCCAATGGGCCAAGCTGAGCCGGAGTGCTGGGCCAATCCTGCGGGCCCAGCCGCGGTGGGCACGTGTTTTGAGGGTGTGGGCGGAGCCAGCCTGGGCCAAACTGTCTAGTGGTTCAAGTCATGCTGAGATCTTTGCGCCCATGTTTATCCCTACTGGCACCATTAGACATTCGATGGATAGAAAAAGACTCTTTTTTAGTGGTCAGTCAAGAATCGAATGCAGGATCTTGCGCGTAAGAGCCGCTTTCTCTGCCCCTATGGCATCGGCCGATCTTCAGACGTTGTCTGCCCACCTCATCATTAGGTATGGGTGAGCTGCCTCAGGAACAGGTCTATTCCGCATTTGATTGTTGCAATTGTTGTGGTTGTAATTTGCTATGTTGCTATAAAGAGTGGTAAGTGTGAATGCATTGTTTGTGAGTAACGTTTTGAAAAGAAATGGGGGTTGTACAGAATCGAGAATACTAGGGTACCTAGTAATTGAGGTTGTTGAGCGATTGCACTGGGTAGTGTGCTGCTGCACTCTAAGTTGTACACACAGTCAGTGGGCAACAGTGCGAGTGGGCAAAACAGCAGTGACATCTCTAACATTTCGGTGCAAGGTATGAACACTGTAGTGTTAGGGGCCATTTATACTTCGCTCCGCTCTGCTCCGCGCAGCGTAGTCGGGAGGCCGCTCCGCGGGAGCCGACTCCCGCGCAGCAATGCGCCGCGGTAGTGGCGTACTAGCCAGCAACCAGTGTGGCGGTTCGGCAGTAAACCGATTTTTTTTCTGAGTATCGGTCGGTGTCGAAAATGTGGTGTTGTCTACCCAAGCAAAACAGAAAAAAATATTAAAACTAATGACTTGAGCGAGCTTTCTCGTTTGTCGTTTCTCTAGACGCACATCCCACTCTGCCCCCAGTCCCAGACCCCCTCCCCTGTTCTCAGAACAACGTTCACGTATGCATCACATGAGTTTTGCGCCTCAGCAGAACTGAGAAAGCCAACCGATTGTCACAAGCACAACACGCAGATCACTGGCACAGGTTCAATAACGGCAGCGCCCAAAATCTGTTTTTCTTTCTTTTATAATCACGTTTTGCTGTAATTCAGGTACCTTGTGGCTTGCGCAAGCGGTGGTCGACCACTGTTGCTCCTAAAATCGTCAAAACTCGAATAACGTTATACGCACACACGCACACACACACACACACACACACACACTGCTGGCGCATGGACTGTGGGTGTGGGAAATAACACAAAAAATCAAAAAATTCAAACATCCCCCCTCCAGAACCCGGTCACGGTTATTGGTGGGGGTGCTTTTGACCGCATGACGTCAACGCTGCTGCTGAGGAGTGCGAGGCCGAAGGCGCCAATCCGAAGCTTTTGAACCACCTGATTAGAGGCAATTTAAGTGACGCGCAGATTTGTCTCGTAGCACTCCACAGAAATGCGTGGGGGGGGGGGTGGGTTGGGAGGTGTCCTGAAAATCCCGAATTATTCCTGCTGTTAAAAAAATTGGCGATTCCCCTGGATGCCCTGGCGTGCTCTGGAGGTGGGGGGGGGGGGGTTCCGGGGTATACCCAATCCAAAAAAAAATTCGGAATGACCCCACCCCCCCCCCGCTGGATTTTATTTTCTGAATTTCAAGCCTGGGACGCTGTATTTTCGCAGTTTTTGCCTTTTTGGAGCACCCCCCTCCACCAAATAATGGCTTTCAGGTCCCAAACAGCTAAATAACACTGTTAAGAGCCTATTTATACCCATTTTTGACCGAAAAGTATAAGTCAAAAAATGGCCAGCTACCCCCCCCCCCCCACTTTTCGCTCTGGAAACCCCACCCAAAATCGGCCAGCTACCCCCCCCCCCCACTCTTCCCGACCCGGTTACAGGTATGTTTCCGTGGGCAGGGCACCTATGGTTGTGGGTGGGGGGGGACGGAAAGTTTCGCGATGTCGAATTTTTGCATTGTCCTTTCACTTACAATGGTGGGTTTTCCGGCAAAATATGGGCTGCTTTCGGCAAAATATGGGCTGCAACTGCAAGAGGTCAAAATTGGTCTGGAAACAATTGAAACGTAAAATTGTGACAAATAAAAACAGCTCACTGGATCACGACATTTCGTTTCTTCAAGAAGTTCATCTGCGTAACAAAATTGCAAGGTGATCTGTTTGCGCGCCGCCGCCTCTCGTCAGCGATTTCCCACAGCTCCTTCCGCTCGGATTGGCAAAAGCGGGCCTGAAAAATAACAAATAAATAAATTATTTAATTATTTTTTTTTCCGTCAAGTTAGAAACAAAAACGACTGACTGGCGAGAAGCAGCTGTTCCTCACTCTCGTGTAGCCAATCTCGGGTCCCAGCTGCGGCGCGATTTCGGCGCAGGCGTTCGGTACAGTGCAGCTACAGTACAAGTGTTGGAACTGGGCTATTTCTAATAGGGTTATGTAGACACAGCTGTATGTAGAAACAAGAGGCGTTGGAGACATAGGTAAACCTACAAATCTGTAAACACCATTTGTTTGCTCACCACAAGTGCATGCGCAATCGTAGACAGTGGAAACCACGTCGTAGATTGTACTATCCAGATCGTGGATACCGCAAAATCGTGCCACCGACACGACCGACACGACCCTGCGGAAAAGTACATCAGCAGTCGCCTCGCGCAGCTCACTGCTTCGTAGACAGTGGAAACCACGTCGTAAATTGTACTATCCAGATCGTGGATACCGCAAAATCGTGCCACCGACACGACCGACACGACCCTGCGGAAAAGTACATCAGCAGTCGCCTCGCGCAGCTCACTGCTTCGTGGACAGTGGAAACCACGTCGTAGATTGTACTATCCAGATCGTGGATACCGCAAAATCGTGCCACCGACACGACCGACACGACCCTGTGGAAAAGTACATCTGGCGCAGCTCGCCGCTTCGTGGACAGTGGAAACCACGTCGTAGACTGTACTATCCAGATCGTGGATTCCGCAAAATCGTGCCACCGACACGACCGACACGACCCTGTGGAAAAGTACATCTGGCGCAGCTCGCCGCTTCGTGGACAGTGGAAACCACGTCGTAGACTGTACTATCCAGATCGTGGATACCGCAAAATCGTGCCACCGACACGACCGACACGACCCTGTGGAAAAGTACATCTGGCGCAGCTCGCCGCTTCGTGGACAGTGGAAACCACGTCGTAGACTGTACTATCCAGATCGTGGATACCGCAAAATCGTGCCACCGACACGACCGACACGACCCTGTGGAAAAGTACATCTGGCGCAGCTCGGCGCTTCGTGGACAGTGGAAACCACGTCGTAGACTGTACTATCCAGATCGTGGATACCGCAAAATCGTGCCACCGACACGACCGACACGACCCTGCGGAAAAGTACATCTGGCGCAGCTCGCCGCTTCGTGGACAGTGGAAACCACGTCGTAGACTGTACTATCCAGATCGTGGATACCGCAAAATCGTGCCACCGACACGACCGACACGACCCTTTGGAAAAGTACATCTGGCGCAGCTCGCCGCTTCGTGGACAGTGGAAACCACGTCGTAGACCATACATGTAACCGGGTTTTTGAAGTGGGGGGGGGTCTGAGAGACTTCTGGGGGGGGGGCGTGGGGGGTACTCAGATTTAAAGAGGGAGGGGGTCCCAGAAGGGAAAAAATGTTCCAAAATAGTGTCTAAATAGGCACTTTTCAGTCAAAAATAGGTCAAAAATGCCTTAAAATCGGCTATAAATAGCGTTATTTAGCTGTTTTAAGGCCAAAATACACTGAGAAAGGCAAAAAGTACACTACTTTGTACAATTGTTGGCAGGTTGGAAAACTTCAGGAAAATTCTGGGGGGGGGGTCTGGGGGGGGGGGCTGGGTAGGGGTAAAATTCTGGCTGGGGGGCGGGCAACCCCCCCCCCCCCCCCCCCCCCAGTTACATGTATGTCGTAGACTGTACTATCCAGATCGTGGATACCGCAAAATCGTGCCACCGACACGACCGACACGACCCTGTGGAAAAGTACATCTGGCCCAGCTCGCCGCATCGAGGAAAGACGAAACAACCTAAAAGACTCTACTATCCAGATCGTGTATACCGCAAAATCGTGCCACCGACACGACCGACACGACCCTGTGGAAAAGTACATCTGGCGCAGCTCGCCGCTTCGTGGACAGTGGAAACCACGTCGTAGACTGTACTATCCAGATCGTGGATACCGCAAAATCGTGCCACCGACACGACCGACACGACCCGGTGGAAAAGTACATCTGGCGCAGCTCGCCGCTTCGTGGACAGTGGAAACCACGTCGTAGACTGTACTATCCAGATCGTGGATACCGCAAAATCGTGCCACCGACACGACCGACACGACCCTGTGGAAAAGTACATCTGGCGCAGCTCGCCGCTTCGTGGACAGTGGAAACCACGTCGTAGACTGTACTATCCAGATCGTGGATACCGCAAAATCGTGCCACCGACACGACCGACACGACCCTGTGGAAAAGTACATCTGGCGCAGCTCAGCGCTTCGTAGACAGTGGAAACCACGTCGTAGACTGTACTATCCAGATCATGGATACCGCAAAATCGTGCCACCGACACGACCGACACGACCCGGTGGAAAAGTACATCTGGCGCAGCTCGCCGCTTCGTGGACAGTGGAAACCACGTCGTAGACTGTACTATCCAGATCGTGGATACCGCAAAATCGTGCCACCGACACGACCGACACGACCCTGTGGAAAAGTACATCTGGCGCAGCTCGCCGCTTCGTGGACAGTGGAAACCACGTCGTAGACTGTACTATCCAGATCGTGGATACCGCAAAATCGTGCCACCGACACGACCGACACGACCCTGTGGAAAAGTACATCTGGCGCAGCTCAGCGCTTCGTAGACAGTGGAAACCACGTCGTAGACTGTACTATCCAGATCGTGGATACCGCAAAATCGTGCCACCGACACGACCGACACGACCCTGTGGAAAAGTACATCTGGCGCAGCTCAGCGCTTCGTAGACAGTGGAAACCACGTCATAGACTGTACTATCCAGATCGTGGATACCGCAAAATCGAGCCACCGACACGACCGACACGACCCTGCGGAAAAGTACATCTGGCGCAGCTCGCCGCTTCGTGGACAGTGGAAACCACGTCATAGACTGTACTATCCAGATCGTGGATACCGCAAAATCGTGCCACCGACACGACCGACACGACCCTGCGGAAAAGTACATCTGGCGCAGCTCGCCGCTTCGTGGACAGTGGAAACCACGTCGTAGATTGTACTATCCAGATCGTGGATACCGCAAAATCGTGCCACCGACACGACCGACACGACCCTGCGGAAAAGTACATCTGGCGCAGCTCGCTGCTTCGTGGACAGTGGAAACCACGTTGTAGATTGTACTATCCAGATCGTGGATACCGCAAAATCGTGCCACCGACACGACCGACACGACCCTGCGGAAAAGTACATCTGGCGCAGCTCGCCGCTTCGTGGACAGTGGAAACCACGTCGTAGATTGTACTATCCAGATCGTGGATACCGCAAAATCGTGCCACCGACACGACCGACACGACCCTGCGGAAAAGTACATCGGCAGTCGCCAGAGTGCTGTTGAATGTTGATGTTTTCACAATTTTCAGAAGACACTTTTGATTTGATCGATACCATAGTCGATTTCTATCGATACCGTAGTCCATGAATATTCTTATGGGGCCACATGGGGCCGCAAACGACTCCTGAGTCCGAGGACGAGATGGCGCCCGCAGACTACTGCAAGGCGTGGAGTGATTGAGTGATTTGGAACGAATGAGATCAGGACCCATATGTAGGATCAGAGCTGGGGTGTGATAAATAATGAGGCGTAGGCGTTGATGCAGTCACCGAAAGAGAAGAATATACCTACCGTAAAGACTCCAATAGTGACCACGCGGTACCATACATTAAACCAATCATCCTTACCCGTCCGTGGGCACTATTGGAGGGCGGGGCGGATAAGGTGGGGTTAGCACCTCGTCCATGCGCAGTTCATTTGCCATTTTCCAATTAGGCGAGGTGCAATGTACCGCACTTACAGTATTCATTTGCATAAAAATGCGGGAGCACGTGCAAATAGTGACTTGTCACGTCGAGGCGAGTCATTTGATACGCAATTATTCATTCATGCGCATTGCGATTGGTAGTGTTGAAATCTGTGAAACTACATTTGAAAGTGCGTCAGTCTCAGATGAAATACATACATGTACATATTGTACGTACACATACGCGACCATCCATACATATACACCCCGACTTAGAAAATTTTGCCTTTCAGACGATGGTTCATTTAGGGAGGGGGCCTAAGTATAGGGGGGGGGGGGGCTTATAAACTCAGTGGTCTTAGGAGGGTGTATAATTATAGGGGGGCTAATTATCGGGTTTACGGTATGCCGATGGTCCTATTTAAAGGCGCGTTTACGACGTTGTTTGCGCGCGCATTGAAGAGGCAGCGAAAATTTACACCGACGCCACAAAGTGTCGGCACGGAACAAGTCGCGTCGCGTCGCTCCTTCGTCTACCTTAAGTGAGTCGCGCTGCATACCATCTACAGCCGTGTTGTATACATATTGGTAACCACATGATTAGCCCCCTGGGCGTCAATTATTCGATTCGGAGGGGGGGGAGAATTTCGGAGGGGGGGGGGCGTAATTACGATTTGTAAGGGGGAGGGGGTGGCTTTGGGCTAAAATTTGTCTTTTAGGAAAAACCTTAGCAACTCTATACCTTCGGGTAAGGCAAGGTTGAAATTTTAGTGCCCCGATGTCACTATTGGAAGATTTACGGCATAGGTGCGTAATAGTGTTGCTGCAACTAGCGATGTCACCAAAAATAAAAATTTAATTAATTAAATAATTCAAAATAATATTTTAAGTACATTAAAAAACAAAAATTGTTAAAAAAATAATTCTGTTATGCAGAATTTTTTATTAAAAATTAAATAAATAATTATTTGGACTTTTTTAAAAGTTAAAAATTAAATAAATAATTCTCTGCAATATTTTTTTAACAATTTTTTAATTACACGCTTAAATAATTGATTTTTTAACAGACTTTTCAAGTAGTTCATGGCAAGTTTGTCTTTTCCCATTGATTAGTGGTGTTCATTTTGTCCACCTCTACAACCATATCATCATTGGCATTTTGTTGCTATCAAATTTATTGTCTTTCCTTTCAGTCCTTTCACACTCAGTGGAGGGTGTGTTCATTTGTAATCATTTCAGTAGGTTTTAGAATGGCATTTCAGTTGCATTTCAGTCCATTGCAAACATTGGAATGGAAGGAAGTGGTGTTCTTAGCACATGACATATGACGCTGTACATTGAAATTAGTCAGGTATAATGTAGTAATCTGTGTGCTGGACAGTAGGTGTGAGTGAGTGTGTGAGAGTGTGCGCAACATTGTGCGCGTAAAGTAGCCACAAAAACTCTCTATCACAAATCCTAAGTCCCCATCTCACACTCAGCCTCGTCTTACAGCTCAATTGACACATTGGTAAATTCAAGTTCGCTCGGCAGTTTAATTCAAGGGTCTACTTCATTGAGACGTGACACGCATAGTGCATTGCCATGCGCGCACCGCATCAGATACTTCTCTTCTCTTCAATGTGTAGGAGTCCACTTCATATGAAGATTTGCTTGCTCTTGAAGAAGGTGTACTGGGGTCATCCACCTTACAGTAGATGACCTCACAGGAGCCCCAAGGTGACGGGCATGGTTTTGTTGCATTCTTGCATGCATGCATGCTACCACAGAAGTATGTACATGCAGCCCAAATGCACACTTTAAAAATACCCAGTTAAAAAATTAGTTAATTAAATAATTTAAATAATTCTTGAGAATTCTTTAACTTTTAAAAATTAAATAAAAAAATCATTTCAAATATTTTAATAATTAAAAATTAAATAAAAAATTATTTGGAATTTTTTAATAGTTAAAAATTAAAAAAATAATTCATCAGCAATTTTTGGTGACATCGCTAGCTGCAACACTATTATGCAGCAACACTATTAGGTACATGCCTATACACATCACCGGCCCCTCCTATGGTGCGCGTATTTAAGCGGAGGCTAAACTACCTACATAGTGCCCCAGGTCACTATTCGACAATTTACTGTAGTTTATGCGTACAGCTGTTTAGAGAGCCCCTCTCAAAGGAAAGATGAAAGGGACCGCCGTGCTGAAGAGCTCGACTCTGATGGCCGGATTCCAAGGTGGTCCCCTGCCTGGGGTGCCCTACTACAGCGCCATTTAGCCCGGCGCGCTGCCGACTCGACTTGGAGTCGAAGAGAGAAGAGTTGCGGGGAAGACTGAATACGGCATCACTAGACTAGACTAGAGTAGACACGATGCAAGTGCTGATTGATTACACCGAGTCGAGCCGGTTGCGCCGCCGTACCAACCCGGACCGTTCCGATGTCGTTTAGACCATTCGTAGTCCCGAATTTGGTTGGAAGACAAGCGCGGTTCATCATCGAATCGATGCTGGGTTCGCCAGTGTCACAGTCGAGCAGTACAGTTCATCGGATACAGTTGCAATTTCATTGTATTGACTTGCATTGTCAACTCTTTTTGACATGTAAAAGTTTTTGTTGTTCAAAAGTTTAAGGCTTTTGAAGGCTAACTTTAGGCTTGTTCCAGAGAACACTTAGCGGGCTATGGCACGATTTAGCTGAACCCATGGCACAAACCATCAGCGCAAAACAGGCAAATTCCAGTCAGGGGGATGTCCCTTAGGGCAGCCCAAAGTTGGACACACATGAGTCCTAGCCCGTCTGACTGTTCTGTGAAAAATGGACGTATCTTCGAAACAGGACTTCGGAGCACAATTCTGAGCACAGATTTGGGTTCCCCATAAAATTTGGCACATTCTGGTCTACTTTTCGCGACATTTCCGTTTAAGAAATTGATTGCATTTCCCATCTGTTACATTGACTATGACTTTTGATGGTGAGCATTCCTGTGCATTTGACAGGAATCATTCCGTATCCTTTCTAAAGAACACCCAACGGATTAGTGTGCACAAATACTGAATGTGTGCTGTAAACAATCAGTGCAAAGAAGAAAAATTCCAGTCAAGGGGAAGCCCTGCATATAGGTCCGATAAAAGTTGGACAGACAGGTCTTTATTTTATAGAAACTGCAAAAAAGGAGAGTTGTCTTTGCTGAAATGCTTAGGATTTTATTCTATGTACCGTAAACCCTATGATTAGCGCCCCTATAATTAGCCCCCCCCCCCCCTATAATTATACACTCTCCTAAGGCCACTTTCAGTTTATAACCCCCCCCCTATAATAACGCCAGCTCCCAAAATGGACCATCATCTGAAAGGCAAAATTTTCTCAGTCTTTGGAGCATGATGTATGGTCGCGTATGTGTATGTATGTACATGTATGTACATGTGAGACTGTGTGAGAGTGTGTTAGAGGGCACCAATGTATGTGTGCAGCGTTTTTTCTCTTAAAAATCGCCTCCACTCGCATTTTTGCCCACAAAGCTTCCCACACATCCAGTTTATAAGCCCCCCTATGAGTAGCCCCCCTACAAATATACACCCTCCTAGAGCTCGATCGAAACAATTAGCCCCCGGGGGGCGAATTATACGGTTTACAGTATGTCAATTTCAATTTTGCTAACATTTGCTTTTCTCAAGCTCAGTGATGTTCTTTCCATCATATATCATTGTCATGTGTTTATGGTCATGGGAGTTGTGATTGGTGAGTATCCCCCATTGTTTGAGCAAATGGAATCCGAATTTGTGCATCCTACACTTCAAAGTTATACATTGATTTTTTTCAACAACAGTAAGAGTGTCCGTCCAACTTTCATCATATCTATATGCAGGGCTTCCCCTGACTGGAATTTTTCTTCTTTGCACTGATTGTTTACAGCACACATTCAGTATTTGTGCACACTAATCGGTTGGGTGTTCTTTGGAAAGGATACGGAATTATCCGTCAAAAGTACAGAAATGCTCACCATCAAAAGTCATAGTCAATGTAACAGATGGGAAATGCAATCAATTTCGCAAACGGAAATGTCGCGAAAAGTAGACCAGAATATGCTAAATTTCATGGGGAACCCAAATCTGTGCTCAGAATTGTGCTCCGAAGCCCTGTTTTGAAGGTACGTCCATTTTTCACAGAATGTGTGTCCAACTTTGGGCTGCCCTAACGGACATCCCCCTGACTGGAATTTTCCTTTTTTGCGCTGATTGTTTGTGCCATGTGTTTAGCTAAATCGTGCCATAGCCCGCTAAGTGTTCTCTGGAACAAGCCTAAAGTTAGCCTTCAAAAGCCTTAAATTTTTGAACAACAAAAACTTTTACATGTCAAAAAGAGTAGACAATGCAAGTCAATACAATGAAATTGCAACTGTATCCGATGTAGAATTTTGCGAGGAATCCAAAAATGCCACCAGATCCGTCGTCAAGCGCAGCAATCAAAAGTTATGGGCAATAAACGCAAAAAACCGCCATTTTCCCATATTTTCCCACTAATTTTTATTTTGAAATTTCGGTTGCAGTTCCTTGATCTGCACCTTAATCTACCCATTTTACTTGAATTTATCAAAATCAAAAATATTTGGGGGATTTGGCCACTATTGCAATATAAAGCTTGGTTCTTAGAAAAAGTGAGTCTTAAATAGCCGTGCGCCCATTGTGGTTTGGTGATCTCGATGCACTGGTGCCAATTACTTCTCGCTTAGCATGCTGTTGAGGACAGTGTGACGACCTTGTCACCCTTAGTTCCAATGCCCCTCCGAGTCCGTTGTGTAGACTTTGAGTCCAGTTTGCAGGTTCATAAACTCATGTATGGACGTGTCGCCGTGGTCATATGTAACTAACGCATTAGAGTTAGGTGATATTTAGTCGTTTAGTATCATCACCGCTACTTGTCGTCTATTCGCTTTGACGCGCGTTAGTTCCTGTGCGCCAATAACGCAGAAAGGAAAACAGGCGGCGCGTGCAGCAGACATTGTTTGCATAGATATACGCAACAGATGGGTGTCGTCGAGTAATACACCTCCGCACAAAGCGCCCGCCCGCGCGCCACATTACACCGCGTATACGCTAGAGCGACTTCAGAAGGAAAAGTGCTGTGGGGAGAATGCGGCTGCTTTGCTGTGGATGGCTGCCGAGGGCGTTGACCTGCTTCGCGACCTACGCGGTCGCCACTGGTAAGTGCGTGCGTGCGTGCGTGCGTGCGTGCGTGCGTGCGTGCGTGCGTGCGTGCGTGCGTGCGTGCGTGCGTGCGTGCGTGCGTGCGTGCGTGCGTGCGTGCGTGCGCGTGCGTGCGTACGTGCGTGCGCGTGCGTGCGTGCGTGCGTGCGTGCGCGTGCGTGCGTGCGTGCGTGCGTGCTCAAAGACCAACTGTTTGTTTGAATTGGATGCTCTCTCAATGGTCGGACAGCGCGTTGAGAGAGAGAGAGAGACGACGTATCCAGTTTCTGCAGTGCAGATTCGAAGATATTACAGATCATGCAGACAATTGATCAGTGGCGGATCCAGGGGTGGGTGAAAGGGTGAATTCCCCCTCCCGAAATTGGAAATCTAGGGGGGAACAGGGGGGAAAGAAATAGGCGGTGGGAGAAGAAACGCGGCTAGCGGACCTAGTTTTCAGCATAAAATTGCTTGTATAGGCGGTTGAAAACAGCAAAATTTGGCCTGCGGCGCGGTTTATGTTTGTTAATCGTCAAAAATGGACCGATTAGGTGTCCAAATTAGGTGTCCAAAACGGCCCAGCATTCAAAAAGTTCAACAGGGTCCTCCCTTCTGCAAAATCCTTCCTCCTTCCAAAAAATTCCTTTCTGGATCCGACAGTGCTATTGATTTCTTCTTTCTCGAATTAAGGCCGTTTAGGCCATATCTTCGCCCGTGAGGACCTGTACGACCTGCCGCTTGACCTCTACGAAAGTGTTCTCGAGCAGGGCTGGATTGTGGCGCTAGGTACAGTACATGTGTCGTATACATCCTCGAAGAGTGCCCCTGGGCCTATGCCTGAGATTCCACATCAAGTTCCACATCACATTACCGTGGGTACTACATATTGGGAGCGAGCACTATTGGAGGATTCTCGATACCTTGCTGTACACGTACACCACAATCGAAGTCGTCCACATTTCGGTGCGTTTTCAGGGGAGGAACCGCGAAGGCTGGCGGACATGAGCGTGTTCGAGCGGGAAATTGAGGCGAGCGTTGAGGGCGCGCTAATCATAACCGGTTTGTGCGTGCGTATGTACGTTTGTTCGTGCAGTTGGGAAGCAGAGTAGGAGAAATTCGGCCTCTTGCGAGCACGGTTCTGGGTTTGATGCTTGATGGATCCACTAGATCGAGGACTTTCCTTTCGATGGATTTTCTCGTGCTTCGCTGCCCTAGATTGCAGATGGCGTTCTTCGGAATGTCTCTAGCTAATAATACTGGACTGGCTCTAGACGGGAAGGCGTCTTAAAGATGGGTATGCATATGGGCGCGGTTGACCAAATAACAGACCAAGGTGACCTCATCGGACGAGGAAACCTTGAATTTTGTTTCTTCCGAACTCAACTCTCAAAGTGCTTCATACCACACACTGACAATGTGCAAATTTCAGATCCCTTTGTGACGGATCTGGAGATAAAAGTGCTGACGCCCGTCCAGAGAGAATTGCTTAAACAGGCACCGGATCTATTGACTACACTGCCCGGTTTGGAATACGCGCACGCGGACGCACGCACGCACGCACGCACGCACGCACGCACGCACGCACGCACGCACGCATGCACACATGCATGCCATGCACGAACGCACAGGCAAAACATTTTATTTAGCACACGTCTTCACAGCCGACGCGTTGGGCAATTTCTCCGAAGAGCAGAAAGCAGATATTCTATCCGAGACAACATTCTTGGGCACCGACGGTATTTGTACGCATAGACGCATACGACGGGTTCTAAGAAAAAAATAGAAAATCCAGAAAAACCTGTAATACCGTCAATCTTGTAACCCCCCCCCCCCCCTCCAATAAATGCCCAGGGTAGACGGTGGGTTGAAAAATGAACGCCCACTCTCTAATGAACGCCCATGTTTAGCCGTTGCAGAAGACGATTTGCACCAATAACCGTAGAATTTTCAAGTTCAACTTACGATTCTTGGGTCTGCTCAGCATTGTTGCCATTTAGCCATTTAGTGGTTGAATGAATGAATTAAAGCCCCCTCCAAATAAACGCCCCCCCCCTCCTCCTCCAATGCACGCCCACCCTCTCCAATACCTAAACGCGCAGGGTAGAGGGTTCGGTTAAAAAATGAACGCCATGGGCGTTCATTGGGGGATTTACGATACGGTAGTTGCCAAACTGCAACTGTACTGCAAACTTCGGTTTGTGTAGAATATATACCGTCGCCACATTTTTGTCTATAAGTAGAGCAGCACGCACAGCGTGTTGTACGTTTTGGAGTTTTGCGCTGTTGTAGAGTGTAATATCGTTGACTTAAATATTAATAATATAAAATAATAACAAAATAGTAAAAAACATAGTACTATTCAGAATGGGCGGTAAAAAACGTGAGCGACATGACACCAAAACAGCTGCTGTCAATGGTAACTGATCTTCCGCATCTAACACTCGTGCTTGGTATGTGCATCTTTTTGCGCAGTTACAGGTACAGAGTGCGCTGTTTAGACGACAGAAAATTTCGAGTTGAATTTCAGGCCACCTTTTCACGGGAGTTTTAAAAATTTAAAAACAGATACAATGTAGGGGGAACGTACATATCATCGTGTATAGCTTCCCAGCCTCCTGCACACTGTGAACTATAAAAGAGGAGGTGTCGCTAAACTCAGCAGAGCAATTAGAACTGAGCACTGAAAACTGGCAAACACCGCACAGCGAGCGAGCAGCGAGCAACTCTACGTTCAGGAGAGACTTTCGGCCATGACGAAGCGTGTGGTCGCCCAGTGGCGCAGTCACCTCTCGGCTCTGACCAGTCTCGACGACCAGACCAAACGAAAGCTTCTGGCAAAGGTCGACAGCGCGCAGTTCACGACCGGCTACGACGAGAAGATGCTCGACGTCGACTACATGAACGGCCAGCTCGAGGACTGGGACCTGAAGGCCGGCGCCGACTACAGGATCAACGCGCACAAGACGGCGCTCTGGAGCATGCGCAAGGCGTTCGCGTCGGTGCGTGGGCTGGGGATCGGTCCGGGAACTGGACATAGTACATGTAGGTAACTGGGGGGGGGGGGGGGGGTGCCACCCCGCAGTCGGCAAGTTACCCCCCCCCCCAAAGAAATTTGTTCGCTTTTTTTTGTAAAAATATATAAATAAAAAGGTTGATTCTTTCAAAACAACCATGTCACCCCTGTAATGCCGAGACGAATCACCCATGCCGGTACTACTGGGTCACCTCGATAACAAGTCACGCCTACGTACGTACAAAGTAGTACGTGTACTTGGGGGGGCTTGGTGAGTGGGAGGTACTACCAGCAATCCGATCAGATAAGTCTTCTCCAGGTTGAGAAGCCCAGCGAGCGCGCCGCGGCCGACAACCCGTCGTCTGTGGGCGCAGCCTACGACCTGCAACATAACCAGTACTTCACTTCGGCCGCCCTGCTCGCCCCGCCCTTTTTCCACAACGAATTCACGGACGAGACGGCGTACGGCATCGCAGGCATGGAGCTGGGCCACAAACTGGGCCACGGCTTTGACACCAACGCCATTTACTGGTTCGTGACTCGCACCAAGTTTGAATGTTTGAATTTGCGCCTTACAGTGTTACTACCAGTGGACACGCATTGCATAAGATGAGCGTAGAAATCAATTTGGTATTTAGAACTGCAAACCGTCATTGCATATCGCAGTTTTGTGTGAGCAGCTCTGCAAAATTCAGGACTGGTGAAGGGAAGCGAGAAAGAATTTTGAGTTCCGACGCGTTCAAGACTGTTCTGAAAACAAGAAAATGTTTCACCAAGGAATACTGCAACCGGCACCCTGGCTACTGCAACGTTGACAAAACGGAGATTACGAATGCCGCAAAGAAATACGAGATTGTGCAGGCGTTCGCCGATCAAACCGGTGAAGAGTGATCGCATGCATGCATGCACGCCCGCACGAACGCACGCACGCAGGCACGCACGCAAGCACGCACGCACGCACGCAGGCACGCACGCACGCACGCTCGCACGCACGCACGCACGCACGCACGCACGCACGCACGCACGCACACACGCACCGGCACGCGCGCACGCACGCACGCACGCACGCACGCACGCACGCACGCACGCACGCACGCACGCACGCACGCACGCACGCACGCACGCACGCACGCACGCACGCACGCACGCACGCACGCACGCACGCACGCACGCACGCAAGCACGCACCGGCGCGCACCGGCACGCACGCACGCACGCACGAACGCACGCACGCACGCACGCACGCACGCACGCACGCACGCACGCACGCACGCACGCACGCACGCACGCACGCACGCACGCACGCACGCACGCACGCACGCACGCACGCACGCACGCACGCACGCAAGCACGCACCGGCGCGCACCGGCACGCACGCACGCACGCACGCACGCACGCACGCACGCACGCACGCACGCACGCACGCACGCACGCACGCACGCACGCACGCACGCACGCACGCACGCACGCACGCCCGCACGCACGCACGCACGCACGCCCGCACGCACGCACGCACGCACGCACGCACGCACGCACGCGCGCACGCACGCACGCACGCACGCACGCACGCACGCACGCACGCACGCACGCACGCACGCACGCACGCACGCACGCACGCACGCACGCACGCACGCACGCACGCAAGCACGCACCGGCGCGCACCGGCACGCACGCACGCACGCACGAACGCACGCACGCACGCACGCACGCACGCACGCACCGGCACGCACGCACCGGCGCGCACGCACCGGCACGCACGCACCACTCACGCACCGGCACGCACGCACGTACGCGCCCAATTTCAGCGATCATTTCCGCGTTTGACGCTTTCGCATCCCGAACCCTGGACGAACCGGCGCCCAAAAAGCAGACGGGAGGGCCTTTCGCCTTCTTCGCTCCCGAGCAGCTCTTCTTCATGAGCTGGGCTCATTTCTACTGCACCAATCCCGCCTCCGCCCCGCTGCAGGAGGTGATGGGCTGGCGGATCGACGAGCCCTTCCAGAACAATCCACGCTTCCGGGAGGCGTTCGCCTGCAAGGAGGGCGAGGACGAGATGGCGCCCGCAGACTACTGCAAGGCGTGGAGTGATTGAGTGATTTGGAACGAATGAGATCAGGACCCATATGTAGGATCAGAGCTGGGGTGTGATAAATAATGAGGCGTAGGCGTTGATGCAGTCACCGAAAGAGAAGAATATACCTACCGTAAAGACTCCAATAGTGACCACGCGGTACCATACATTAAACCAATCATCCTTACCCGTCCGTGGGCACTATTGGAGGGCGGGGCGGATAAGGTGGGGTTAGCACCTCATCCATGCGCAGTTCATTTGCCATTTTCCAATTAGGCGAGGTGCAATGTACCGCACTTACAGTATTCATTTGCATAAAAATGCGGGAGCATGTGCAAATAGTGACTTGTCACGTCGAGGCGAGTCATTCGATACGCAATTATTCATTCATGCGCATTGCGATTGGTAGTGTTGAAATCTGTGAAACAACATTTGAAAGTGCGTCAGTCTCAGATGAAATACATACATGTACATATTGTACGTACACATACGCGACCATCCATACATATACACCCCGACTTAGAAAATTTTGCCTTTCAGACGATGGTTCATTTAGGGAGGGGGCCTAAGTATAGGGGGGGGGGCCGTATAAACTCAGGGGTCTTAGGAGGGTGTATAATTAGAGGGGGGCTAATTATCGGGTTTACGGTATGCCGATGGTCCTATTTAAAGGCGCGTTTACGACGTTGTTTGCGCGCGCATTGAAGAGGCAGCAAAAATTTACACCGACGCCACAAAGTGTCGGCACGGAACAAGTCGCGTCGCGTCGCTCCTTCGTCTACCTTAAGTGAGTCGCGCTGCATACCATCTACAGCCGTGTTGTATACATATTGGTAACCACATGATTAGCCCCCTGGGCGTCAATTATTCGATTCGGAGGGGGGGGGGGGGGAATTTCGGGGGGGGGGGGGGCGTAATTACGATTTGTAAGGGGGAGGGGGTGGCTTTGGGCTAAAATTTGCCTTTTAGGAAAAACCTTAGCAACTCTATACCTCCGGGTAAGGCAAGGTTGAAATTTTAGTGCCCCGATGTCACTATTGGAAGATTTACGGCATAGGTGCGTAATAGTGTTGCTGCAACACTATTATGCAGCAACACTATTAGGTACATGCCTATACACATCACCGACCCCCTCCTATGGTGCGCGTATTTAAACGGAGGCTAAACTACCTATATAGTGCCCCAGGTCACTATTCGACAATTTACTGTAGTTTATGCGTACAGCTGTTTAGAGAGCCCCTCTCAAAGGAAAGATGAAAGGGACCGCCGTGCTGAAGAGCTCGACTCTGATGGCCGGATTCCAAGGTGGTCCCCTGCATGGGGTGCCCTACTACAGCGCCATTTAGCCCGGCGCGCTGCCGACTCGACTTGGAGTCGAAGAGAGAAGAGTTGCGGAGAATACTGAATACGGCATCACTAGACTAGACCAGAGTAGACACGATGCAAGTGCTGATTGATTACACCGAGTCGAGCCGGTTGCGCCGCCGTACCAACCCGGACCGTTCCAATATCGTATAGACCATTCGTAGTCCCGAATTTGGTTGGAAGACAAGCGCGGTTCATCATCGATGCTGGGTTCGCCAGTGTCACAGTCGAGCAGTAGGCCAGAACCAAGCCATGGGGGTTTTCACATAGCGACGTCAAGCGCAGCAATGCTCCTCGTTAAGACTCACTTTTTCTAAAAACCCAGCATTGGGTGGCCAAATCCCCGAAATATTTTTTGATTTCCACAAAAATTTGCAGATATCGACTCTCTTTGGTGCTCATTACGAATCTGTGTTTCGAATAAAAAATAATAATTTTGGTCATGAATTATGGTAAATCGCATTTTTCTGGTAGGTTATTTAACTTTTTTGACCATAACTTTGCAACCGTACGTCCAATCGCGATTCTATAAACATTTTCGGAATCCTCGTCAAATTCTGCATATGATACGGTCACATTCGGGGATCCGTTGACTTTGCTTCATAAAAAACCTTGCAGTTCAAAAATTTGATCGCACTCATTTTTTGGGTTTTTTGAGGATTACTCGAATTTGAAGAACTTGCACACTTAGCTCTATAGTGTCCACATAACTTCGACATTGTCCCCACACAATCCATAGAAAAGCGGCGAAATTCAGGTTGCTGGAACCAGATTTTTTCGCGGCCAAAGTCGCCAGGTGCAGTGCTGTAGTCACATAAGTACACACACAAAAAGCGCTCTAACTACACAGTCCAATCGCGATTCTAAAAACACTTTCGGAATCCTTGTCAAATTCTGCATCTGATTAGATTGCATTTGGGAATCTATTGACCCAGCTTTATAAATAACCTCACAGTTCAAAATTTTGAGTTTTTGGGTTTTTTTTTTGGGGGGGGGAGGTTGGGTGGGGGTTCAGAAAGACCTGGGGGGACGGTTGGAGAGGGTGTGGGTAGGGTAAAACCCAGCACCTGGGGGGAGGGAAACCCCCACCCCCAATGACCCAATCTACACCTATAGTTGCCACCTGCAGTCGAAAGTTTTCCCTCCCCCCTGCCACACCCAACCCTCACCCCAGAATCCTTCTAAGGTCAACATGTCTTCAATTAAAAATAGTATTGTATTCTGACACATCAACCCCTTTCAAAATGACCTCCCCACACACCCCACACACACAGCACATGGTCTCCAACCCTACCCCACATAAAAAAAATTGGTTAAATGTTTGCGCCTCCACCCCCCCCCCCCAACAACCACCCCCCCCCCCCCCCCTCAAAGGCGCATCCCTGCCTCAGCTGTGTATAGGCGAACAAACACAGATTTCGTTGTTCTCATAACTTCGTCGTTTCTCCTAAAAAAAGCAAAGCGCTCCCACACAACCCACTCCCACAGCCCTCCCCCCCCACCCTACCAACAATATAATCCTTGAAAACATGCATGCGACGAAAAGTCACATTGAAATCTCAGATTATCAGATCTCTGCTTTTCAAAATCTGCCACAGGAAGGTTACTGTGAAATTTGAATCCACCAGTTACCGATCAAACGCCTACAGTAATTTTATAAATGTACATTAGAAACTGTGCTCAACATTTGGATGTTTCTACATTTGGATTTGGATGTGATGTGAAGGAATGAGCTCCACCTTATGCAGAATTTGACAAGGATTCCGAAAGTGTTTTTAGAATTTCGATTGGACTGCAGAATGTGTAGTTAGACCGCTTTCTGTGTGTGCACTTATGTGACTACAGCACTGCACCTGGCGACTTTGGCCGCGAAAAAATCTGGTTCCGGCAAGGAACCTGAATTTCGCCGTTTTTTTATGGATTGTGTGGGGGCTATGTCGAAGTTATGTGGACACTATAGAGCTAAGTGTGCAAGTTCTTCAAATTCGAGTAATGCTCCAAAAACCCAGAAATTGAGTGCAGTCACAAAAACTCAAAATTTTGAACTGTGAGATTATTTGTGAAGCTGGGTCAATAGATTCCCAAATGCAATCGTATCAGATGCAGAATTTGATAAGGATTCCGAAAATGTTTTTAGAATTGCGATTGGACTGCAGACTGTGTAGTTAGAGCGCTTTCTGTGTGTGCACTTATGTGACTACAGCACTGCACCTAGTGACTTTGGCCGCAAAAAAATCTGGTTCCGGCAAGGAACCTGAATTTCGCCGTTTTTTTATGGATTGTGTGGGGGCTATGTCGAAGTTATGTGGACACTATAGAGCTAAGTGTGCAAGTTCTTCAAATTCGAGTAATCCTCAAAAAACCCAAAAAATGAGTGTGGTCAAATTTTTGAACTGCAAGGTTTTTTATGAAGCAAAGTCAACGAATCCCCGAATGTGACCGTATCATATGCAGAATTTGACCAGGATTCCGAAAATGTTTGTAGAATCGCGATTGGACGTACGGTTGCAAAGTTATGGTCAAAAAAGTTAAATAACCTACCAGAAAAATTCGATTTACCATAATTCATGACCAAAATTATTATTTTTTATTCGAAACACAGATTCGTAATGAGCACCAAAGAGAGTCGATATCTGCAAATTTTTGTGGAAATCAAAAAATATTTCGGGGATTTGGCCACTTTGAATCTTCAAAGCTTGGTTCTTACAAAAAGTGAGTCTTAAATGGGCGTGTGCCCATTGTGGTTTGGTGATCTCGTTGCAGTGCTGGTGTCCATTACTTCTCGCTTAGCATTCTGTTGACGACAGTGTGACCACCTCGTCACCCTTACCTAGTTCCAATGCCTCTTCGAGTCCGCTGTGTAGCTTGACCTTTGAGAAAGTAACTTTGAGCCCAGTTTGCAGGTTCATAAACTTACCTATGTATGTATGGACGTGTCGCCGTGGTCATAACTAACGCATTAGAGTTAGGTGATTCAGTCGTTTAGTATCATCACCCCACAGGTACATACTTGTCGTATATATTCGCTTTGACGCGCGTTTAGTTCCTGCGCGCTGCGCGTGTGCGCAAATACACGCAGAAAGGAAAACAGGTGGCGCGCGCAGCAGACATTGTTTCCACAGATATGTATACGCAACAGATGGGTGTCGCGTCGCTGTACACACCTTCGCACAAAGCGCCCGCCCGCGCGCCACATTACACCGCGTATACGCTAGAGCAACTTGAGAAGGAAAAGTGCTGGAGAGAATGCGGCTGCTTTACTGTGGATGGCTGACGAGGGCGTTGACCTGCTTCGCGACCTACGTGGTCGCCACTGGTAAGTGCGTGCGTGCGTGCGTGCGTGCCGGTGCGTGCGTGCGTGCGTGCGTGCGTGCGTGCGTGCGTGCGTGCGTGCGTGCGTGCGTGCGTACGTGCGTGCGTGCGTGCGTGCGTGCGTGCCGGTGCGTGCGTGCGTGCGTGCGTGCGTGCGTGCGTGCGTGCGTGCGTGCGTGCGTGCGTGCGTGCGTGCGTGCGTGCGTGCGTGCGTGCGTGCAGAAACAGCTCTGTTGATTTAGGCCACATCTTCGCCCGTGAGGACCTGTATGACCTACCGCTTGACCTCTATGAAAATGTTCTTGAACAGGGCTGGGTTGTGGCCCGAGGTGCATACAGCAGTGCACATATGCACCACGAGAGAATTTCGGTGCGTTTTTAGGACAGGAACCGCGGAGACTGGCGGAAATGAGCGTTTTCGAGCGCGAAATCGAGGCGAGCGTCGAAGGCGCACTACTTATAACGGGTTCGTGCGTGCGTGCGTGTGTGCGTCAAGTTAGAAAAAAAAACGACTGACCATACGCCCTAAAAAGTGTAGCGTGCGTCACTTTGACCAAACGATCGACCGTAGAGGGCAGCAGTAGCACACTGGGGCGGGCCAGCGGATGGCGCAGTGATACAGAATCGGCCTCTTGCCCGCACGGTTTTGTCGATTCTTGCTGGATCCACTAAAAACGAGTAGGTATGTATTTCGGTGGATTTTTCTCATGCTTCTGCACAGGTTACAGGAGGCGTTCTTCCGAATGTCTATGGCTAGATATGCGGCTCTAGACGGAAAGGCTTCGTGGAGATGGACGGGTGTGCTACCATGGGCCATTGACGGCCTCCTAGCGTTGCCCCTCGCTTCGTTCCAACCCCGTAATTTTGCTCCATAATCACATTGAAAATGTGCAACTTGCTGCAGATCCTTTTGTGACTGATCTGGAGATACAAATGCTGACGCCTGTGCAGAGGGAACTGCTTAAACAGGCATCGGATCTATTGACTACACTACCAGGTCTGCGATACGCGACACGCACGCACGCACGCACGCACGCACGCACGCACGCACGCACGCACGCACGCACGCACGCACGCACGCACGCACGCACGCACGCACGCACGCACGCACGCACGCACGCGCGCCCGCACGCACGCAAGCACGCACGCACGCACGCACGCACGCACGCACGCACGCACGCACGCACGCACGCACGCACGCACGCACGCACGCACGCACGCACGCACGCACCAACGCAGGCACGAACGCACCCACGCACGCACACACGCACACACTCACGCATGCACGCGCGCACGCACGAACGCACGCGCGCACGCACGCACGCACGCACGCACGCACGCACGCACGCACGCACGCACGCACACACACGCACACACACACTCAGGCACACACACACACACATGCACACATGCAGGCACGCAGGCACCCACCCACGCACGCACGCACGCACGCACGCACGCACGCACGCACGCACGTAGGCACGCACGCGCGCACGCACGCACGCACGCACGTAGGCACGCACGCTGGCCCGCACGCACGCACGCGCGCGCGCGCGCGCACTCACGCACACGCACACGCACACGCACACGCACACACACACACACACATGCACACATGCAGGCACGCAGGCACGCACGCACGCACAGGCACGCACACACGCACAGGCTGTCCATTTTTAGCGCACGTCATCACAGCTGACACATTGGGCAATTTCTCCGAAGAGCAGAAAAAGGATATTCTATCGGGAACAACGTTCTTGGGCACCGACGGTATTTGCACGCATATGTACCTAGTATCTTAGAAATTAAAATTTGAATAGTTACCGCGGCCACTGTATATGGTGGAATCTCTGTAGAATGTACATGTACATATGGTACTACATTTTTGTCTATAAATGGATCATCATGTGCTGTACTCTCTTTGGAGGTTGGTTGGCACTGTTGTAGAGGGTCGCCATTGGAAGATTCGCTGTACACTGTAGTTTCGTGCGGCACATATGGATATTGTTACTTGTTTACTTGTTAATATAGGTATTAATTACTTACCTATAACAGTTAAATGCAGTCAATACCTCGCACAGTACTGTTTAGAATGGGCGGTCAAAAACGTGAGCGACATGACGCCAAAACAACTGCTGTCAATGGTGGATGAGCATCCTCGTCTAACGCTGGTGCTTGGTGGGTCCTTTTCTGCGGCTACATAATGATTTCATCGCATTAATACAGCAGTTACTTCGAGTGGACCGTGGTTGTTGTTGTTGTTGTTGTTGTTGTTGTTGTTGTTGTTGTTGTTGTTGTTGTTGTTGTTGTTGTTGTTGTTGTTGTTGTTGTTGTTGTTGTTGTTGTTGTTGTTGTTGGATTAGTGGCAAGTGGCAACTCTATAGGAGGCCCTGAATGACCCATCTACCGTAAACCATATAATTAGCCCCCGGGGGCTAATGGCTAATTGTTTCGTTCGAGCTCTAGGAGGGTGTATAATTAATCTTATAGGGGGGGGGGGGGGTAATTATAGGGGGGGGCTTATAAACTCAAAGTGGTCTTGGGTGAGCGTATAACTATAGGGGGGGGGGTAATTATAGGGTTTACGGTACCTACATAGCATTCACCGTCGCCATGACGCCTCCCCGTCCAGAGCCGCATAATTTCCTAGCCAAGGTCATTCGGAAGAACGCCATCTGTAATCTAGGGCAGCGACAGCACGAGAAATTCCATCGAAAAGGAAGTCCTCGGTCTAGTGGATCCACCAAGAATCGAACCCAGAACCGTGCTCGCATGAGGCCGATGCTCTGCCACTACGCCATCCGCAGTCGAGTGTACTGTACTGTATGTATGTACGGAGTCAACAGTGGCGGACCGTTAGATTTGTATGCGCAGGGTTCTGTATGCTGCTCACTGTATACAAGCAAAAGATCAAATGCACTTGCTTACTGAAAAGTTCGGACATTCTAAACCGTGACAGAAATTTTGGAAGGAAAGTTCAGGCAACCTTTTCACGGGAAGTGAATGGACCGACATTCCCCCGCCAATCCGTTCGAAAATCGCGCAGGGCGGCAACGGCTTCGTCTTTCTACCTTGTGAGCGTAACTACAAAAAAAAATAATTAAAATCACCACACGACGTTTTACAAAAAAAATCCTGTTTAGCCTATCAATTCAAGACAAGTTTGTCGCCGAGCGTGCCTGAGCCGATACTCAACAATCCTGATGCCGTCATTATCATAGGTGATGCTCGCGTGCTTTTTCGTATTAGAGCCGACATCGTAGTCTTAGTCGCATCATATTGTTTACGATTTACGATTGAATTTAAATTTTATTCAAATTTAAATTCAATTTAATTTCAATTTGAATTTAACTTCAAAATTTTTAGGAAACCCTTTCTCAGGCAAGGACGTGGCGGCGCTCCCAGCTTATGCGCAGACTTACGTCGTCAAAAATGCGATTCCTTCGGAGGAGTGACTGGCTTCGGTTGTACCGTAAACCTCCAATAGTGCCCCCGGGGCGCCATTGTAATGCCTCTCAAGAGGGGGGGGGGGGCACGATCAATCTCGTCATTTTTTTGCGCAATTTTGCAGCAAAATTCTAACATTCAAATGCCTTAAAATGAACACAGGTAGTTGTAATTTAAAAGTTTAATTGAAATACGTGTCTTGCACACATGATTACATGCCATGCATGCACTTTTAATGCAACTGGGTAGCATCCAAAATTTGATTTTGGCGCGAATTTAAAAATTGACTATTGGAGGGGGCTTCTATTGGAGGATTTACGGTACATTCATTAGTAAAGCAACCGTATTTAATTGAATCTGATTGATGAGATGATGCCTAAAACAAGTCTCTACAACTCGACAATACCACGATGTTGTGTGCTGCACGCCACTTTCGTGACCTCATGTGCGTTCGGTCGTACACAAAAATTTCGAATAGTCTAAGTCAATCAGCGCACGCACGCACGCACGAACGCACGCACGCGCGCGCGCACGCACGCACGCACGCACGCACGCACGCACGCACGCACGCACGCACGCACGCACGCACGCACGCACGCACGCCAGGCACGCACGCACGCACGCACGCACGCACGCACGCACGCACGCACGCACGCACGCACGCACGCACGCCAGGCACGCACGCCAGGCACGCACGCCAGGCACGCACGCCAGGCACGCACGCCAGGCACGCACGCCAGGCACGCACGCACGCACGCACGCACGCACGCACGCACGCACGCACGCACGCACGCACGCACGCACGCACGCACACACGCACCCAACCCGCACGCACGCACGCACGCGCGCACGCACGCGCGCACGCACGCACGCACACACACACGCGGCACGCACGCACGCACGCGCGCACGCGCGCGCGCACGCCAAGCACGCACCCACGCACGCACGCACGCACGCACACACGCACACAAACACGCACGCACGCACGCGCGCACGCGCGCACGCACGCACACACACACGCGGCACGCACGCACGCACGCACGCACGCACGCACGCACGCACGCACGCACGCACGCACGCACGCACGCACGCACGCACGCGCGCACGCACGCGCGCACGCACGCACGCACACACACACACGCGGCACGCACGCACGCACGCACGTACGCCGTACGCATATCAGCTGTAAACTGTTTTTCCATTACACGGCGTTTGATGGAATGTTCCCCATTTACGCGACGCAATCGATTCAGTGTGCGAGTTTGTCCGTGCGTGCGTCCGTGCGTGCGTGTCACTTGGAAATAGAATAGAGACGAGTGGGTCGAATACTGACGATCGGCGCAGTCCGCGCACATGTACACACGAATCGGCGCACGTAAATACTCGAGCGTTCCCCCCCCCCCCAACTCACCCCGACTACTGCACACATGCATCATCTAAATTGGTGTGTACAGTGCGCATAGGGAAGGGAATACAACACGACCTAAGGGTAAAGACACGAGAGCCTACGAACAATCAAACGAGACTTTATCGGCAATGCGAGCGGTGAAAAAATCGGCTCTTCTAACAGCAGGCGGCTCAGTTGGCCCAAAGGATCAGTTCACTTCCGGTGCGACGACTGTCTATACTAAACTTAAATTAGAATGACTAAATTTATTTGAAATACTATTTCAACTTTTCAGGACACGTCTTTTCGGGAGACGATCTTCTGCACATGCCGCTATCGTTGTACGAAAACATACTGGACAAGTGCAAAGGATACCTCTTGACGCCAGGTTCGGGTGTGCAGAACTACAAACTGTATCCATTGCATAACTTCTCGTCAGTATTATAAACGTATATTAGAGCATTATTATTATATATTAAAGCATTATTATTATATATTAACGTATATTAGAGCATTATATATTATTAAACAGTATATTAGAGCAACGGTATGTATGCAGAGTCGTGGCTGTGGCGTAGTCCGTAAGGCGTTGGATTCCTGGCCGCGAGGTCTGGGTTCGATTCCTTGCAGGGCAAAACCACAGCAACCCCCTTGGGCAAGGGGTTAACTCACAATTGCTCCGGTCTCGGGCTGTACCGTGGCCGTGGCTTCGGCTAAAAATCAGTGCCATGTGGGGGCCCACCTTGCCTCGCGGCAGAACAGCGCCCATTGTTGTATTTATACGGCGCCGCCCTGTGATCTTGTGATCCAGTTTACGGCCATTGCGCTGTGTTGGTGGTTGTCGTAAAAATAACGTTTATAAATTCTATGAATATACCTTCTTCAGAACGAAACGTAGAGAAATTAGAAAATCTGAGCTTCTTGGAGAAAGAGCTCGGCTCGGCCGTGGATGGAGCTGTCGTCGTGACTGGTTGGCCCCGGTTTTTCGTTCACTATGCATAGATAATTAAAGTTTGATGACATCATTGTAATGTAATCAAATATGTAACCAATAAAATCAACTAATGTATGTATCAAAATGCAGTCGAATATTTAGTCAGTTCAATTCAGCAGCTTGTTAATAAATTTGATTATAAATGGTTCAATTGTTCGTTTTACCGTAAATCAACCAATAGTGTCACAGGAGTACAACAGATCCAAATGTTCGAGGTTCCCAATGGCTTGTGTGCTTGAATAATTTCAACTTTACAACTTCCAACTTTCGCGCACATTTTACAGCCAAATTGCACACTTTTATTTTCAGCCATTTTGTACTGTTTTCAATGCATGAGTGGTCAAATAGCGCTGAAATCTGTTCTAGTCGGGGCGGGGCATATACGTCGCAGAAACCTACTGTATACAGGTACCTACAAACCTAACGTTTGCTCGTAGACAAGAACATTGCATATACTTGCCCATGGGGCACTAATAGAGAAGTCGCTGTAGAGTTTACGGTAACTAGCACCCAGCAGGTCATATGGTGACGAAGACGGAAGAGAGACGCCTTCCTCCAAAAGAGCGCTATTTGGTCGACGCTACCGTACCCGTCTTAAAAGGTTGTCGGTCTTAAAAGGTTATTTTGTTATTAAAATGCCAACTGCAATTACGGTAATACCAGCCAAGTTTGGTGCATTGATTGCGCTGCTATCAGAACAGCGAATGCGTCGCATTGTTCAGTGTTTAGGGCCTGTGATTCGGGCAAGAGACTTGAGATGGTTTGACGAAAGTCGACAACGAGACATTCTGGCCGACACAGGATACGTGCAGATGACTGATGGTAAGCGCTTGTGCGAACGTGCGTGCCTGCGTGCGTGCTGGTGCGCCCGTGCGTGTGTGCGTGCGTGCTTGTGTGTTGCTTTGCCAGCTTAGACACTGCTAACGGTTCATGACGTTTTCAGGATCGATTACACGCCTTTCCGATTTGGGTGTTGATCAGCGATTGGCATTGGTAAAAGACGACCCCAATGCCACCATCGTCGTGGGTAAGCTTCTGGCGATAGTGGAGATGTTGTTATTGTTGTAGGATTAGGGGCAACGCTAGGGGGCCGACAATGGCCCATATAGCATACCCATATCCATGACGCCTTCCTGTCCAGGCGGCAATCAGCCAAAGACCTAGGGCAGGGAATCTAGGGCAGCGATGGCACGAGAAAATTCATCGAAAGGTAAGACCTCGGTCTAGTGGGTCCATCAAGAATCGAACCCAGGACCATGCGCGCAAGAGGCCGATTCTTTACCACTAGGCCATACGCTGCCGATAGTGGAGATACTTCTTCTGACGGTAGAAGAAGCGCGCACGTATACGACGCACGCACCACCATTCAGGGCATTGCTTTCGCGGCACAGAGTGGCCTCAGATTCCGGCCAACATCCAAGAAAGGATCAAGTCCAACGATGGAGGCTTTGTGTTCTTGCCGAGTCAGTTTGATTGCGCTTGACACAGTAGGGTTCGTCCGATCAAATAAACTGAAACGGAAACCGCTTTTAGCATTCGATTTTCGTCAACAGCTAACGGCGCATACGCCGAACGGCTTGCTGTCCGTCCCGGATGCGCTCGTCATTACAGGTTCGATAATCGTTTGGTCAATTCTTGCGCCAATTCATAGTACACAAGTTCTTGTGCAAATATTCGGAAAGCCGCCGAACCGATTATTCCGAAAATTCAAAAAAGAATTTGCTAAGTAAAGCTGAACTGTATACAAAACAGGCAAAATAAAACTACGGTACCATACATTCCAGGCACGCCCCTGCATAGCGACGACGTTGCGGCATTGCCCAAGAAAGAGTTGCGCTACCTCGTCAAAATTGGAGCAAAAGTGATTTGATAATTGTTTTGTTTGTCTTCTGAGAAACACATGAAAAAACGTCACCTCACGCGCACACGAGCAGCCGTGTGCGCGCGTGCGTGTGTGCACTGGCGGATCCAGGATTTTCTGACAGAGGGGGAGAAAGTCAATTTTTTTCACCAGACAATCTACACTACTAAGGAATAGACAAAAATGACGGGATTTTGTAGCTCCGTTACGAATCAAACCGTGAGTTGGAAGGGATCCACAGCGCCGCAGGCAAAAATTTTGCGCTTTTGAGTGCCTTAAAGTCCAGGGAAAACCCAAAAAACTGCTATTTCCCCCCCTTGTGCTCGCCCTTTTTTCCTGCTGCTCCCCTGATCTCTCCACCTCACTGGCGGATCCAGGGGTGGGGGAAAGGGGAAATTCCCTCTCCCGAAATCAGAAATCTAGGGGGGAAACGGGGGGAAGGGGATAGGCGGTGGGAGAAGAAACACGCCTTGTGGGCCTAGTTTTCAGCACAAAATTGCTTGTAGGTGGTCGAAAACAGCAAAATTTTCGAATGCGGCGCCGTTTATATTCGTTAATCGTCGAAAATGGACCGATTAGGTGTCCAAACCACTGCCAAAATGGCCCAACATCCAAAAAGTTCAACAGGGTCCTTCCTGCCTTCTGCAAAATTCCTCCCCCCTCTGAAATTTTTTTCTGGATCCGCCAGTGCTCCACCTCCTTCCCCCCAAATCTGAACTGACAGGAGGGGGAGACCCCCCCCCCCCCTCTCCCCCCCCCCCGTCTGGATCCGCTAGTGCGTGTGTGCGCGAGCACGAACGCACATACGCGTTCGCGCTTCCATTACACAGCGCGCAATGGAAACTTCCCTGCGTACACAAAGTATCGGCTTCGGCCCTGGGTGCGCTACTTAGAATAGTAGAGACCCGAGGACGAGGAGGGGTGCCGTGTCAGCCGATTGAGTACCTACCATACAAGCACGCAGTGCTCACCTTCCACGCACGGACGAACAGGCGCACGCACGCACTCAGTGTCTGACGCGTCCTGACCGCAGCGAGAGTACGCATCTAAAAATCAGCGTAAAACAACTGTTGGGTGCGCAACGTGGCGAGGAAAGGAGAAACCTACGCACGAAAAATTTAAAAGAACCATTGGCGGAAATGCGCGCGGTGAAAAAGGCGGCTCTTCTAGCGGGCGGCTGCGTTGTTCTGAAGAACCATTTCACTTCCGGTGGTGCGTCTGTCGATACGAACATCAAAATAGAATACCAGTGTCCAGTACCCATGTAAACTTTTAGGGCACGTGTTTACGGCGGACGACGTTATTCACCTGCCGCTATCGCTGCACGAAAACATACTGGACAAGTGTAAAGGATACCTCCTGACGCCAGGTGTACGGAACTACCGTAAACGCACACATGATATGATATATGTATATGATGAGCCCCCCCCCCCCCACCCCCTACGGTAAGCGTCTCTACTAGAAGCCATCCGAAATCGTGAGCGCTCCCGTTATGCCATGCCAAGCGAAAACCGTGGGGTCACCTTAGGGAAGCTTACCATAATGGGGCCACAACTTGGTGTTTCTCACAGTGTACTGCAGGTGCATTCCTCCCCCCATCACCTGGGTCACAGGTAGTCTGCAAGGACCGTACATAGGTACAAGTGACCGCGAGAGGAATCGCAATGCAAATGTGGTTCAGAACGGAAACCAGAGAAACTGGAAAATCTGAGCTATTTGGAAAAGGAGCTGGGCTCGACCGAGGATGGAGCCGTCATCGTGACCGGTTGGTTTGTCCCTAGAGGAGCAGCGTATGGCCTAGTGATAGAGAATCGGCCTCTCGCGCGCAAGGTCCCGAGTTCGATTCTTGATGGAGCCACATAGATAGAGAACTTCCCTCTCAATGGATTTTCTCGTGCCGTCGCTGCCCTAAAGGACAGATGGCGTTCTCCCGAATGTCTTTGGCTAATTCTATGGCTCTAGACGGGAAGACGTTATGGGTATGCTTTGTGGGCCATCGACGGCCTCCTAGAGTTGCCCCTAATCCAAAAAAACATGGTCCCAAGAGCTGTTCTCAGCAGCAATTTACTGTAAAACCTCCAATAGTGCTCTAGGGTCACGTATCGCTTTAACATTCCCTATTTTTCTCATAGAATATATAATTTATTTACCTTGTTCATTTTTTGATCAATGCAGACCCAAAATACAGCGCTACCACAGCAGCAATACAGCAGCAATAAATCAGCAGCATACACGTGTCACCTACGCTCCGAGTACACAAGTACGTAGGTGTGTAGACGTACAGTATGCGACGATCTTCCCCATGGGGGACATACTATTGGAGGGTTTACGGTAACTGATTGGCATCCTTCAGGCCCCGTGGTGACACAGACGGAAGAGCGACGCCTTCCTCCAAAAGAGCGCTACTTGGTCGACGCTACCGTACCCGTCCTAAAAGGTGGTCGGACGCGTTTTGATAATTACCATCCAATTAAAGTTGCACTACCGTAATTTCAGCGTTTCCACATGTTTTGCGTCGCAGTTCGAGTACTCGCTGCTGTAATAACAAAAATAATAGCAATCGATGGCTGCTTCTTTTTGTATTTTAGTGGAATAGATCATACTCTTATAAGAAATGCCAAACTACGGTATTTGAGGCCGGATTGGTTACTTCCAGCCTCTAATCTTCTTGCGCAGTGTTTTGGGCCGGTAATTCGGGCAAAGGATTTGAGTTGGTTCGACGAAAGTAGACAACGAGACATTCTGACCGACACGGGATACGTGCAGATGACGGATGGTAAGCTCGCGTGCGTGCGTGCGTGGTGCTAACAATCACTGCTAATTTCAGGAGCCATTGAAGCCCTTTCCGACTTGGGTGTTGATCAACGATTGGCGTTGGTAAAACAGGAACCCGATGCAACGATCGTCTTGGGTGGGCTTCTGGCGACAGCAAACGAACGCGCACGCTGTTGTTGTTGTCGTTGGATTTGGGGCAACGCTAGGAGGCCGTCAATGGCCCATATAGCATAGCCATCTCCATGACGCCTTCCCGTATAGAGCCGCAGAATTAGCCAAAGACATTCGGAAGAACGCCATCTGTAATCTAGGGCAGCGACGGCACGAGAAACTCCACTGAGAGAAAAGTCCTCGATCTAGTGGCTCCATCAAGAATCGAACCCAGACACCGTACGCGCAAGAGGCCGATTCTCAACCACTAGGCCATACGCTGCCCTTGACGCACACGCACGCATGCACGCACGCGCGCACGCAGGCTAAGCACCCGCGCGCGCACCGTTCAGGGCATTGTTTTCACGGCCTAGAGTGGGCTGAGATTCCGCCAAAAATTCAAGAAAAGATCAAATCAAAGGATGGGGGCTTTGTGTTCCTGCCAAGTGAGTTGGAAATTTTTTCTAGTGCATCCGCAGTTAAATCAACAGTTTGTTCCTGTTGTGTATCATCACAGCAATACCCATATGTGCCAACTGTAACTGGGAGGGGGGGGGGTGGGCTTTGGGGGCAGTATTTTTCCAACACGAGCCCAGACACTCCCAAGAATTTCCCCTTGGTATTTTCACTCTGTCAAAAACGATAAATATGACCATAAAACAGCTAAATAACACTGTTTAGAGCCTATTTTGACCCATTTTTGACCAATAAGTGCCAGTGTAATTCAAAAAAATGGCCGGCTACCTCCCCACTTTTTGCTCCGGGACCCCCCCCCCAGAACAGAATTCGGCCATTTAGCCCCCCCCCCCCCCGCGGTCCGACCCGGGTACGTCCAGGGATGCCCCCGCAAACCCGTTGGCTACATAAAATTGCGCCACATATCATTACTGCTAAATTGATCATTTGACTGATTGATCGATTTCTGATGAGATTGACCTGAGCATCCGCTTTAGCATTCGATTTCCACCAGGAGCTCACGTCGGAGACACCCAACAGCTTACTGTCCATCCCGGATGCGCTTGTCATTACAGGTTCACTAATTGGCTCATCAGTTCTTAATTTATTCTACCGTAAATCCTCCAATAAAGCCCCCCTCGTACACTACACTATTGGAGGATTTGCGATAAATGTATTCTTTTACAATTCTACAAAAAAAAAAACAAAAATATTTGGACAATTTCAACGAATTTAATGGCCAAAAAACCACTGTTTGTCTCTGTGTAAGGACCGTCATATTGATTGTCAGATCGTCAAAGCGCAAATAAAATTGGAATTAGAAAATATATAATAGAACTACCGTACTACATACTCCATTCCAGGCACGCCCCTTCATAGCGACGACGTGGCCATATTGCCCCAGAAAGAGCTACCATATCTCGTCAAAATGGGCGCAAAAGTGATATAATTTATTTTTGTTTATTTTCTCATAAAAATGTCGATGAAAACGCCGTCCATCATACGATACGATAGTGGCACAATAGCTAAGCTAGCATGTTTGGGCCAACTGAACTCATTCCAGCTAGACTTGCAAAAAAATCAATCAATCAATAATGAAATCAATTTTATCAATAGGTCAACAAAATCAATATAACTGCCCTGTTGTCTGCACCATTGTCTCTATATGGCGCTGACGTACTCACAATCGCGTCAAAATTACCGTCTGATCAGTATCGATTGATCCGCGTGATCAGCTGATTGATCACTTATCAGTGCCGCTTCCTTTCGCGCGTTCCGTCCAGTCGTAGGGCTGCCACATTTCCTTGAATGCCTTCGCCTTTGCAATTTGCCTCTCAAAACTGTCCACTTTGGGCCGTAACCACAAATTGTGCGACAAATCCAAAACGCCGCCGACTAATTCCTAAATAAAAGAAAGCAGAACGATACAGTAGTTGGCTTAGTAGCTACGCATTTTGCGTCACACTTACTGTCAACCATACATGTAACCGGGTTTTCGAAGTGGGGGGGGGGGAGGGTCGGAGACCATTCTGGGGGGTGGGGGGGGGGGCGTAAACAGATTTGAAGAGGGAGGGGGGTGTCAGAAGGTAAAAAAGTGTACCTAAACAGTGTCTAAATAGGCACTTTTGGGTCAAAAATAGGTTAAAATAGGCTATAAGTAGCATTATTTAGCTGTTTTATGGTCAAAAAACACTGAAAAAGATAAAAAATACACTACTTTTTAGAGTTGTAGACAAGTTGGAAAACTTTCGAAAAATTCTGGGGGGGGGGGGGGGGGGGGGGGTAAAATTCCGAGTGGGTGGGTGGCAACCCCCCTCCCCCAGTTAATGCGTCAACTGACAACCTTAGTGAAAAAAAGGGAGCCAGAGACAAAATGTTTCAAGTTGAGTAGAAAAGTAAGGATAAGGACGTGCAATGTAGTAGTCCATGGACGTTTTGTCGATAAACGCTAACGCGCGATGCAATACAAACGAAACAGATATGAACACATACAAAATGCACGAAAACAAACAAATATTCGCACCTTGCCGAAGTGCGCTGGGAATTTGTCCTCTTTCTCGATCAGATGCGCGTAACCGCTCTGGAAAACGCAAACGCGTACTGTAAAAGACTTTATATCCTATGCACTCTGTTTTAATCGTTGGAATTTAAACAAAATTAATCACAGGAAAATATTCACGACACCACCCCCCCCCCGTCGGCCAATGCAACACCCAAAAGGTGACCCTAAAGCGAGTCGATAATAAATGGCGCAGTATGGTGGCGATACAATATACAGGGTGGGTGAGCCAGCCCCCAGGATCGGGCTGACTGGGTCTCATCTCTCTCACCAGCATCGGTCAATTGTGTGTGACCAGAGAGAGGCTCCCGCGAGCATACAAGCGGCCCACACACACACACACACACACACACACACACACACACACACACACACACACACACACACACACACACACACACACACACACACACACACACACACACACACACACACACACACACACACACACACACACACACACGCAAGCACGCACACACACACAAACCAACAAATGTCACCCAAGTACCTGTCCCCCCTCCAATATTTCTTACACCCCATGATGGTGTCGAACAAACCATACCTGTAACTGGGGGGGTGGGGGGTTGGGGGGCCCCTCACTATTTTTCCAACACCCACCCAACCCTCCCCCCCCCCAGAATTTTCCCAAGGGATTTTCACTCAGTCTAAAACGATAAAAGTGAGTAAATGTTGGTGTATTTCAGTGCTTTTCGGTGTTATATGATCATAAACAGCTAAATAACACTGTTTAGACCCTATTTATACCCATTTTTGACCAAAAAGTACCAGTATAACTCAAAGAATGGCCAGCTACCTCCCCCCCACTTTTTGCTCCAGCCACCCCCCTCCCCCAAAGGGTGCCGTCTACCCCCCCCCCCCACTCGGCCAGACCCGGTTACAGGTACGGAACAAACCCCCCCCCCATCGTACAAAACCCCACCCCAGATCAAACCGGTCACTTGGATGCCGACGACAGCAATGTATGCTAGTGGGTGTACATATTACAAGACAAAAACATCAAAAAAACAGTGAACAGCCGCATAAGAACTATCGGTGCAACATTTTTTTAATTGACCGCGCTACACCAGTGTCAGGCCGCCCACTACGAGTATGCAAATTTGGTATGCAATTTGGTCAGGAGGGGGGGGGGGTAGCATTATAAAATCTACTGCAAGCAAAACTCAAGTGAAAGCAGGTACCTGTAAGCCAAAATCCACTGCGAAATAGGAAAAACCTTTGGGTATGGAGCCTCTAATAGAACCCTTCTTGGAGAGGTCCACCAGTTTGCCCTTCTGAGAGGACCACTGCTCGCCGCAGTCCAAAAGTTCCTTCTGAAATAAAAAAAAGAATATCGCTAATAAAGCGAAATAATAATAAAATAAAAAAATTGGCGAGAGAAGCATATGTGTGTGTGGAATGCATCGCATGCGCGCGCGCACGAACACAAGTGACACCGAAAAGTGCGTGTCGACCTGTGGTTCTGGATACGTGCGTTCATGCGTGCGCGCGTGCTGCGTGTGTGCGTGCGCGCGTGCTGCGTGTGTGCGTGCGCGCGTGCTGCGTGTGTGCGAACGCGCGTGCTGCGTGTGTGCGTGCGCGCGTGCTGCGTGTGTGCGTGCGCGCGTGCTGCGTGTGTGCGTGCGCGCGTGCTGCGTGTGTGCGTGCGCGCGTGCTGCGTGTGTGCGTGCGCGCGTGCTGCGTGTGTGCGTGCGCGCGTGCTGCGTGTGTGCGTGCGCGCGTGCTGCGTGTGTGCGTGCGCGCGTGCTGCGTGTGTGCGTGCGCGCGTGCTGCGTGTGTGCGTGCGCGCGTGCTGCGTGTGTGCGTGCGCGCGTGCTGCGTGTGTGCGTGCGCGCGTGCTGCGTGTGTGCGCGCGCGGCTGCGGGTGCGTCCGCGCTCGCGGCGCGCGTGCTGCGTGTGTGCCGCGCCTGCGGGGTGCGCGCGCTGCGTGGTGCGTGTGTGCGTGCGCGCGTGCTGCGTGTGTGCGTGCGCGCGTGCTACGTGCGTGCCGGTGCGTGCGTGCCGGTGCGTGCGTGCGTGCCGGTGCGTGCGTGCGTGCGTGCGTGCGTGCGTGCGTGCGTGCGTGCGTGCGTGCGTGCGTGCGTGCGTGCGTGCGCGCGCACCTTGAAGTATATGGGCAGGGTGTCACCGGCGTCTTTGGGGAGAGGGAAGCACTCGACGAAGGTGTGCGGTTGGTGGTTGACGTTCTTTGCCGTCTCCACGAAACAGACGTCCATGTCACGTTCGCCAAACATCGCCACCAGCCCCTTGCGCCAAAGCTGCGGTCAGAGCAATTACAATGAGTATTGCTATTAAAATTATTATACGTTTTTTTAACGGATATTATACAATTATGTATCAGATTTTGTAGACGCATGGCGGGGTCCGGCGGCTGCATACAGTCAACGATCAGCGTTGTATACGTGCACCCGCAACAAAATTGCGAGACAAAAATTGATAATTTTTTATTTGAGGGGGGGGGAGGACAGAGCTCAAACAAACCGGCAGGGAAGAGGGGGGCACAGCAAAAATATAGGCAAAATAAAAACAAAAAAAATTAAAAAATCACCATCATTTCGTCGAACACGTCCTCGTCCATCTGCAGACAGCTCGACACGTGGGTCATGGGCACGATGCAGCAGTGGCCCTCCATTAGAGACTCCACCGTGGGCACGCACAGATACGTCTAGAGATACGCTCTAATATTACATAGTCGAGAAATTAGAAAGTTATTAGAGAAATTGACAGTTAAACTAGAAAGAGAGAACAAATTTGCTTGACAAGCAGGCATACAAGCACAACGGCGATACAGACGACGAAGTGGTGCTTCGCAAAGCGCAATCGAATAGAAAACTAAAATTGGAACATTTCTTGCAGCCCGCAACGCAAAACGATAGTCGATAGCACGCCAAAACGACCATGTTTTATCGTTTACGGACACTAAACGTTTCGATCTACAGAGATTGACCTATTGGAATGCACTTGTACCCAATAGGCCTGCAGAAACGCATCAATTCGACCTGACCTGAAAGCCTGTGGCGACCACCGTTTGCTTGGGCAGTCTTTTACTGTCGATGCAGCGCGTGCAGCTTTCCAGCGTCTGGTCGAGTCGTTTTTGCGCTGCAGCAAACTTGTAAGATTTTCTTCTCCTAATTATCTCTGCTGTGTCCTAATTAGTGTGTCCTCATTTTCCTAATTAGTGTGTCCCAGTTAGGTGCGTGCATGCGTGCGTGCCGGTGCGCGCGCGCGTCACAGTCACCCCATACACACCCAGAATAGGAGTGCGCCTTGAGACGCAAGAAAGTCACCCCACCACAGTACAGTATAGTCGCGAAACTGGCGATGCGATTTCAATCCCAACACCCACTCTCTCCCACCCGTCTCCTCATCAGATTTTCAAGGAGTAACAAGGTCTTCTTCCCACGTTCTACACACTCTGGCGTGTGTCCATGCGTTCGTCCGTCCGTGTGTCGGTCGTGACGTAGCGCCGTCGACGTCTGTGTCTCGATCACGACGGCCCACGCGCACGCGGCGTCATTTCTCGGACCGCCACGCAACGATCGGCCATTTAAAAGGCGGCGCGCGAGCAACCCAATTTCGCGCGGATTGTTGTGTTGCCACCTGTTTGCTTCTCGTTCGGCTCTCGACCGAAAAGCGCGGCAACCCTCGTCTGGGCGCACCAAACCAAAGCCGCTCTCCTTTGGCTGCTCTGGCAGCTCAAAACACCACAGACGGCGACCACACGCGAGCTAATCGCCCTTATACTGCTTGGCCTAGTGGTAAAGAACCAGCCTCCCGCGCGCACGATGCTGGGTTCGATTCTTGAGCGGCCCAATAGTGCAGGCTTCCCTTGCAGTCGAGTTTCTCGGGCCGTGCATGTCCTAGATTAGATTGTCCTGCTATTCTTCCGCATGTTTTCCGCGACGCTCGGTGTCAGATGCTAGAAATTCTCCAACAGTGTCTGCCCTCCCATCCAATGGTGCTCTCGAGGTACTACGGTATAGAAGTTACAGTACCCATATCCCTTGGCCTCAAGAAGTCGTCCTCAACATAGACCAAAGAGCAACAACTGCCACAGCTGCATTGCACTAGGAAGGGCGTGGCTCGATGCATATCACGAATCGTGTTCGCGCCAGCGCGTCGACATTACTCATGCTGGTGCGCGAGGGTTGGCGCGCTAATAACTCGTCCCGTTGTTCGTTCGGTGAAACAACGCTGGCTGGCGTGCGCGCTGCCCTGTCCACCGTCCGCCAAAGAACAACGACACCGGCGCAGCCCACACTCTCCACGAGCCGTCGACGTCGTGTGTTGTTTTGTTTTTCGCCAGTCGACGATCTCGACGTCGACAGCAGAGCGCGTCAAGAATGCGGACGCGCGCGCTGGCGGTAAAACGCACCCGCAGCCAAGGTCGCGAGCGCGCGCGCGAGAGAGAGCGATTGCCAGCCTTAAATTGGCCCCTCACGGCGGCGAGCGATTCGTTTGCGCAATTCTCGCCCGCAGTGGGACGTCTTACAGTACGACCGCCTCCCAGAGCGAAAAGAAGGGATCGTGCCCCGGGGTCGCTGGCAAATTACAGGGCCCGATTCCGACGAGAGTCATAAAACTGTCTGCCATCGTCGTCTCTCTCTCTCTCTCTCTTCTCACAACCCATCTTCAGTCTCTGATTGCCTCCACATGCCTGTCCAGCCGGCTGGCGGTTCTGCCTCCTCGAGGAGATGGCGACAGTGCGCCCGGGCAGCGCGACGGACGACAAAAATTACGAGCGTCTTAGAGCTAAACGCCCTCCCCCTCAGTGTGGGGACCGGTTTCCTTCGGGTTTGTTCACGCCACCGTGGCGCCTCTGCGCGCCGTTTAAACGAGCAGCAACTGCGCGACGACCCGACGACGGTTGTGGCGCCTCCTCTTCCCCTCCCTCCTCTCTTGTAAGTAATCGGCGGAGAATTTTTGTCGACGCTCTCGGCCCTTTTGTCTCGAGCGCGCGCGCGAGCGCCCAGTAGACGCCGATTTCTCTCTTTCTCTCTCTGTCGCGAGCGCGCGGCGTGACGACGCCTCCTACACACGGCCCGCGTGCGCGCGTCTCGCAAAACGCCTTTCAACCACCCCAACGACGTTCAGAGAGACGCAAAAGTTCAGAGAGACGAGACAGACGCCGGTGGTGTGTTGCCCCCGCCCGACACTGAGTAAGAGCAGTCCGAGAGAAGAGAAACACGCTCGGTGGTGGCAGATCGACTGAGGAGAGAGCGCACACGCACGAGTGGCTGTGTGTGCAAAGAGAGCGTCTCAAGTGGATCCAGACCTGTGAAGTGGTGGTCCCTGAACTCCCTGGAGCGCACTCATCCCTTCCTGGAAACCCCACCTGACATGGCTGGCTGGCGGACCTGTCAGCTCCTCTTCGCCGGACTTCTCATCATCACACCATCATTAGCTACAAGTCCATACGTCAACTGGTGGGGCGACGACAGGCAATGGGGCCAGCCAGACGCCAGCGAATTCATTGACATCTTCTACGATGACAACTCTCAAACGCGTGAGTTGCTACTTCTGGCAAGCGAATGTCGCCTCAACAACCATCACTCTCCACAGCTTTAGTTTGTGGTAAGAGCACCGATGAACTTGTGGCTGAGGCAATCGCAGACTATGCCTACTTTGGCACACTTGTGGGCTCCTCCAAGGTCGCTGACTCCGCCGAGTGCCTGTCAAAGTGCAAGCTTGATGAGCGGGCCGGTGGCCGGTGTCAGGCCGTCAACTACTACAAGCCCCGGACACTCCAGCCCGAAGGCTTCTGCGAGCTGCTTGCCGACACCCAGCGGGACAACCCTCGCTGGATGCGCAAGTACAAGGAAGCGGTCTACTATGAGCGCATCAAGTGCGACTACACCAAGAAAATCGGTGCGTGCCCACGGCACTCCTCAGACCATGCTCAGTGGTCTATTCACCGAAGAGCTTTCTTTAGATCAGAAATCCGTCAACTCGCCCATGTCAGCGCTTGAAGAGAAGCAATCCAGAGAGTTTCTCGAGAAGCTCTTTGGCAAGCTCGCCAACTACATCGATACCAAGAAGTCAAGTCCGAGCGTCGAGCTCGACGTCGTCGTCGACGACAACACCGACTCATCATAACTACACAGGCGCAAAAGCTCAACGTTGGTGCCCATGGGGCATCTCGCGATGACGACAACGACGAAGCGACAACCTCTCGCCGACGCCGAGTCTTTCTTTCCCTCCTCCTCGCTCGCTATCTTTCGGATTCTGGCTTTTTTGTTGCTGCTGCGCACAGTGATGCACATAGGCCGAGAATACAACTATGACTGCCAGTAAGTGTTCTCTTGGCACTCTCCACCACTAGCACGAGGTGTTCGCTTTCCCTAGCTGTCCGTCCTTCCCGATGATTGCTTCGCTTCCCATGTTCGGTTCGTGCTTCCGTGTGTTGTGCCGCGGTTGATGTACAGCGGTGTGCCGCGTGTGACAGTTGTGTACATTCCGTTCTGTGAGACCCGACCGAGTGTGAGACAGTCACAAATTCCGTTCTCGTGCGTCAACACGTCCGTGTCCGGGAGCTGCTGACGTCAGGACGAGTGTGTGTGTAACACGAGTGCGTGCGTGCGTTCGTCGCACCTTCCCATGTGCCAGCCCGTCCGGACGTGCGTCGTCGTGCTGCGGGCGCCCAAACGCGTCAAGGCCAGCCGTCGTAATACACTCTCGTTGTTGACAAAATTCAAGATCGCCATCTCCCGCTCGTAAAAGTGAAAGTTGCCACGGCGTAGGCAACTTTTTCCTGGGGGGGGGGGACAACTGTCTGTGCGCGCACGCCGTGGGAAGAAGGGGGTGCGCGCGTGTCCCCACCCCCCCCCCCCCACCGCACGAGAACAACAATAAACAAAGTCGACGCACGAAATGCGGTCGACGCGTGCGTGGGTGCGTGCGTGCGTAAGGGGCCGAGCGAAACTGGGACCACCATAGGAGAAGAGGCGAAAACGGGTCGGCGGCGCAGCGAATAATTCGCCGCCACAATCCAAGCGTACGGTCTAACGTTAAAGCGCGTGCGTGCGTGCGTGCTCCGCCTCGCGCGCCCCCCCCAGCGTGCTTGTGCTTCTGTGCGTGCGTGCGTGCGTGCTGGTGCTTGCCGGGCGTACTGTGCGTCTAACGTTAAAGCGTGCTTGTGCTTCTGTGCGTGCGTGCGTGCGTGCTGGTGCTTGCCGGTGCGTCTGTGCGTGCGTGCGAGCGTGCTTGTGCTTCTGTGCGTGCGTGCGTGCGTGCTGGTGCTTGCCGGTGCGTCTGTGCGTGCGTGCGTGCGTGCTGGTGCTTGCCAGTGCGTCTGTGCGTGCGTGCGTGCGTGCGTGCGTGCGTGCGTGCGGGCGGCGGGCGGGCGGGCGTACGTGCTGCGTGCGGTCCCTGCGTAAATACTTACCAGACAGCACAACGACCGCACACCACTTACAGTAACCAAGCTTTTCCAAAGCGTTTGGCAGACTATATGCTGTACCGTACCTTCAATGGCGTCTTTGCGCTGTCGTTCCTGCCGGCGTTCCATCTTTTTGCGTCTGCCGCGCTCGTCTAGCATGACGTCATCGATCGTCCTGTCGTCGTCCGTCTTCTCCTTGGCGGCGCGTGTCTAAAAAAAAACAGACTATCAAACACGAAAGTATATGCAAAACTATGTACTATGTACTAAAGAAACAGTTTGCGTACGAACAGAGACTGAATAAAGGAAGCACAGCACGCACTGTCTCGAAAGCACGCACGAACGCACGCACGCACGCACGCACGCACACACACACACACGCACACACACGCACGCACTCCCGCTCGCACGCACAATTGTAGACGACACCACATCGACAAGCAAGTATCGCGACTCGGACACACCGACACACGTACACGCACGCACGCACGCACGCACTGACCGAGGTAGCGCCCGTGAGGAATTCCTCTAGTTGGTCGTCAGCCGTCGTTAATCGCTCCGCTTCGACCAGCTCTCGCAGCGTCTCCGTGGAATCGCCAAACGATTTCAATTTCTAAATTTCAAGTTATTCTTTTACGGTAAGGCGGCATGGGAACGCAGACGCAATGTGCGTGAAATGTCAATGCATTTACCATTAATGTTATAGGAAATTAAGAAACAAGCCCGGCGGAATATCCAAACAAAACTTCGCTGCACATATGTGATGCGGTTGAAACATGTTACTTGAAACTTTCGTACCATCTAAGCGTACTTTTAAAAATGCTTGCCAATGCATTCACAATTTCTCAGCATATGCACGTATTTTTCATTACTTCCTTCCCAAAAATGAAATTAACAACTACCACCTGCAAGCAATTCGACATAGCAATGCGCCATCCAGATAAATTGCAAAAAAATGCAAGGCTAACAAAATTTTAATTTTTTTGTATGAAAGCAACAAAGTTTGAAATTAAAAAGCCACACTAGGGTTCTCCGTCTACGAATCCAGCCAACTCACTCCCACCAATTTCGAAAGCCGTTCACGAATAGAATAACGGCCCGAATGAAAAAGCTCCACATTCCATTCAAATTAATCACAATCAAATCATCAATCAAAAATAATCAATAAATCCGATCAACACTCAATCACCAACCTGATCTTTGTCCGTCATGGGCCTTGAAAGGCCGGTTCTATAGTCGGTTTTGGTCAACAAAACCGTTTTGTCGACAATTCCCCCGGAAGGGGGGCTTCGATTAGAAGAGCCACGGTCGGTGCTTGGACGGCCTTTTTTACTGCTTTTTGGCGACAAATCTTTGCCGCTGGATGGTGCGGCGTCCCTCAGTTTTCGGCGCAACTTGGCCACAGCTTCCTAAAAGTTAAAAAAAAAAAACATACATTAGCTGTGGAACTTGAATTTGCTTATTGTCGAAAATCAGCAGTGCTATATACGCACGATACATCTGGAGAAAAAGCGAAAAATCTAAGTGGGTTACAAGCCAAACCAACGCTGTTGCAATCGAGCTAGGGAGAGAGAGAGGGGGGGGGCTAGGGGAACGAGGGGATTTTTAATGGAAAACCGTCCCCCCCCGTCAAAAGTGTAGATTGGTTCAAAAGCCAGGGGGGGGGGGTCTCTGGGGGTTTCAAGGGGGGGGGGGCTAGCGCCGTCCCGGATAAAATGACCGGGATCGAGAGTTTTTTAGGAGGGGTGGTTTAAGTGGAGGATTTTGCACCATAATAACGTGTAAAATGGGTGCGTTTTGGTCTAAAATGGGTCTAAATAAGGCCTAAATACCCCTTTTCAGGCGTTTTTTGGGTCATACTACACTGAAAAAGAAACAAAAACACGCATCTTTACCCATTTTTTTTTAATATTGAGAGAGGGTTTCCCGCAAGTTATCCAGGAGGGCGATGGCCAGGGGGGCCTCGCTCCACAAAAAAGCGGGACGGCCATAGCCAGGGGGAGGGTGAACCCCCCTAGACCCCCCCCCCTGAGCCCACCTATGCCCTCCGTAGTGTCCAAAGAGTGGGACTAAAGAGAACCGACGGGTTTTGTTGGGGTCCTCATACGTTTCTTTTGAACTTTTGAACCTGAGTGAGCGATTTTTGGCTTTTTGGTAATCAATGAGGTTGTACCCTCAAAAAGGAAACAAATAATTCCCCCGCAAAAAAAGCGGGCGGCAATGGCTAGTGGGGGGGGGGCACACCCCATGAAGGCGTAAACCAATCACTGGTCTAGAGGGTCGAGAGGGGGTTCAAAACCATAAGCCATCCCCCAGGCGCAAAGAACCATGGGGGGGGGGGGTAACGGCGGTCCATCTTTTGCGGTCTTTTGGTCCACTCGACTTTTGGTGAAAATTCACTTTGTGTACAAACAAATCCACAAAAAAAACTGCAAAGAGTGCATATATTCTGGGGGTGCCCCAGGCCACATATGGGATGGGGGGAGGGGAGGGGTGCCACGGAAACAAAAATCAAACGTACAAACTGAACAGTGTCGCAACTCGCAATCTAAAAGCTCACCACATTTCCCGTCAGTTCGTATTTGAGAATTTTGGCACTGATGCGATTTCTGTCCGCCTCTGATAGTTGCACCTTCGATGCGGAGTCCTCCTGGCCGCCACGTTCTTGCGAACTTTCTGCAATTTTTTTATAAAAAAAAAAGAAACAAATGTATAAATAACACGCCAAAACACGACAAGACAAGACAACACAAGACAAGACAAGACAACACGACAACACCAACTTCGCTAGCATTCTCAAACTCTAACAGTGAATTCCTACCAGAAATTTTGCATTCGACAAACCCGGCTGCAAGATGCTCTGCGCGCCGTAGAAGTCTTTCTGCGATTTGGCGCTGGCAGTGACAAAATTCCTAGATCGAAAATCGCCCAATCTTCGAGCGAACTTTTCCTCGATCGGTTTCGCTTTAATCTCTCTGACGCCGGTTAAATCCTCGTCGGAATCAGAGTCGTCACCGGGCCGTTTAAACAATCTCCTTGACTTACCGCCGATCATTTTGTTTTTGACGAAATCGCAAACGAACGAAATTTTTCAGCCGCACTTTAAATGTGCGCCGTACAGTAAGAGGGCGGTTCTCGCGAGGGCGCGTTTTTGAACCTGAAATTAAGGTTTTATCCACAGCTAATACAGCAGGATCGGTTGATAGCGCTGTATGAGTGTAAAACTGCCCCTACGCACCGTCAAGCGTGCATCCTGTACGCTGCGCTATTGACGAATTGCATACTGGAACGACGCGCGTGGCGTTGAAGGAAGCCATGTAAGCCATGACATGAAGGGGGGTTGGTTGTCTCTCGGTTGCGTGTGGCATTGGGCTGCACTCCTTCCGCCAAGAAATGATGATGGATAGAGACCGCATGCAAACCCACAGGCCTCGGTCTGCTCATAGGGAATGGCTGGGGTAACCCGATATCTCACCATAGAAGACGACACATCGAGAATGGGGGGGGGAGTTGTTCAGCGGATGACACTTGAATTGCGCATGAACGGACCCCTAAATCACCACGAATCTTTCCGTATGTACTCGCTGACCGTGTCTGTCTACTACATGCACTGTCAACAATGAGCGAGCGGCCTCGATGCAGCGCAGTTTGATGTCAAGACCTAAGAAGAGTTATACAGGTTTTCAATTCTCTTCGACGATACGCAGCGTTGAACTGTGTACTCGCAGCAAACCCACTGTCGGCGCTATCAGACGACCACAGACACAGGCTTGCGCAACTGTTGCGCAATCAAGGAAAATCCTTGTTGATAACCTACAATGGACCCAGCAGAATATCTTTGCTAAGAGTGCTTAAATTTGGTTCGCCCAGACCCGAGTTACGCTTTGCCAAAAGGGTGCGACAGGAGGGCGGAACGCCATGTACATAGGTATGAATAAGGCACTGTACTGTATCACATTAGTCATTAGTATCACATCTGTTCCCATTAGTCAAAGCAAATTTGCCCAAGAACTTAAGGGTGTTTCCGTTGAACTATATACGTGAGTGTCTTCTAGATGTGCACCTACGCTACGCTGCAATGCTCTGAGCGCTTAGCGTTCATAAGACGCCAGCCAATATCGCGTTACAGTCTTGCACACGCCTATACGCCCATATATTTGCACACGTGTAGTAGGTACACCTAAAATTGTGAGTCAGACGTCACGTGAGTGTAATGGGCGTTGCCGACTTGCAGTCACTCCTCTACCTGTATTTGCATGGACTTTATGACGATAATGCGCACCGTATTGCGTGTGCCGTTGTCATAGTCCAATACGGTCTAGGTTCCAGGCTGTTTTTATTTTTTTTTAACTTTATTTTTGACGACAACCACCTGACACAGCACAATGGCCGTTAACTAAATCACCAGGATCACAGGACGGCGCCGTATACATAACAATGGGCGTTGTTCTGCCGCGAGACAAGGTGGGCCCCCACCTGGCACTGATTTTTGGCCGAAGCCACGGTACAGCCAGAAACCGGAGCAGTGGTTTAAACCCCTTGCCCAAGGGGGTTGCCGTGGTTTTCACCCAGCAAGGAATCGAACCCCCGACCTCGCGGTCAGGAGTCCAACGCCTTACGGACTACGCCACAGCCCCACAGTTTAGGCCAATAGTCCAAAACTCTCCCCCCCCCCTTCCCTGCGTTTTGGTCTAACTTGCCCCCTTCACCCCCAACAAACCTCGATCCCCTCATTGATTTTGTGTGCCATGCCACGCGATGTCAGGTTCTATATGGTGAGTTCACTCTCATGTGCGTGCACGTCCCTATCTACCGCGCAGCAAATTCGTGCATCATGGTACAGACGTGTAGTGATATACACCACAACAAGGTTCCATTCAGTTACGGTCGAGGCGCTTTGTGCTTCAATGGCCACTCTTCTTTCTATAGGAGCGGCACCTAAGCGGTCATTGTGACATTCAGACATTCATTCAGACCCAACGGAATTTTAGTTTTGAAGGGGGGGGGGTGACTTCATATGTGGAAGGCGGGGCAGTTACAGTCGAAAATCTGGAGGGGGACAGACTCAAAGCCAGCAGAAAAACCTAGATACCGTACCATGGCGCACGATGACAAGGGAAGCGGTTCTGGAATGTCATGCTTACAGTTTCCAAGTCCCTTTCTACAAGACGGTGCATTCAGCGATGAAGCGTCATGGTCCGTGGCAGAGGTTTCAATTAGTTATTTTGAAATGCGTGCGTGCGTGCGTACGCGCGTGCGTGCGTGCGTGCGTGCGTGCGTGCGTGCGTGCGTGCGTGCGTGCGTGCGTGCGTGCGTGCGTGCGTGCGTGCGTGCGTGCGTGCGTTGTCGGAACCAACCTTGACGAAACCGTAGAGATCGCTCGCTATTCGGAGAGTCATACGCGCCGTGCAACGTGCTCACGCGCGCACGTGCGTGCTGACCGCGCGTCACGCGCGCACGTGCACGCGTCTTAATCACATCCGCATTCATCATCTTCTGACGTTCGCGCAAGAGGCATTCGCGCTAAAAACAGTCTGTTTTGCCTCGACGCGTTACGGTAACCGCCCACCCGGCCACCTCAACTTTACGACTGTGTGCCTATTTGTCTAGGCCTGAGTCAGGCAGTTAGACGCTTCGATGTCACAGCTAGCGCCTCCTACGTAACGGCGTCTCCCTCCTACACTCCGTTTCCCACATCTGCGTGTGTTTGTTTGTTTTTTCTTTCTAGTCGAGAGCGACGGACGTACACCTGACGCACACGGACGTCTTAGTCACGTCCTTGCTCGCGGGCGTCTTGACGTCACGCATGCGCGGCGCCTCCGCTCGCTCCGTAGGTATCCACGCGCGCGCGCGCGCGTTGTGTGCTCTTGTGTGCTTTTGTTCAATTACCACCCCTACTACTAGCAGTGGGCGCCTAACGGAGATAACGCCTCTACTACCCGTGATTTCAGCACCACCCCCTGCGCGTGTCGTTCCACCAACCGTCATTCTTGCGGCCAGTCTTCGCACAAAAGGCTGCGTATACAATACGTGCGTAGAAGGCGGCCAACCAGAGAGGCGTTCTCGTTTCCCCAAAATGGACCGGTGGTCAGCGAGAAAATCGATAGCGCTGCCGCTGCTGCTGCTGCTGACCCTCGCGATGATGGTGCCGCTGGTGGAGGCGGACAAGTGCGGCTGCAACATCGGCTGCAACTATGACTCGTCCGTCGACTGCGCCAAGTGCTGCGTGCAGGGACTCAGAAAGAGGAGTTTGGCAGTACACTTGCAAAACCGGAACGTGGCAAGACCGGCTAGACAGCGCGGTGTGACGACAGAAAGAGACGAGAAGGTTCTGGAACGATTCTTGGAGCTGGCCCACAGACTGGAGCAGAAGCGCCGACGACGCGAGAGATAAGCAACATATAATTAGCTAATAGTTGTTAGCCGCGCGCGGCTTTCGCGCGCCACGCGCACCGGATGAGCATATTAAAGCGTGTTTTGTTTGCGCTTCTGTTACCGTACGTCGCTTGACTGTGATTTGCAAGGAGAAGTATCATTGCTGAATGGTCTCCGATGTCATTGCTGATGATGTCTCTGCATGTAAATTTTTCGAACCGGATTTTCTTTTCTCATCATGAACGAGTTGCGCAACGCTGGACGTAATCGATAACGACGTATGGTTGCGGAGCCTCTCGACAAAAAATACACCAGTCAGTTGCATTCCAAAACAAGTTATGATGGCCCGTTATGAACCCATTTTACTGGTGCTTGTTCTGAGGTCTATCTTGTTGCAAACTGGGTTTCTAAAACTGCTGGAAAATGTGTTTCTGAAACTCATGTTGCAGTGGCCAAATGAGCTGCAAAACGTGTTTCAGTTTACATCTTAAAAAAAGGCAGTAGTAGCTGCTAGTGTCCTCAAATTTGCAGTTTGGGTCGCTCTCCCAATATCACTTTTCTCTGCGTCAGTTTTTGAGAAGAGCTTGCATTGTACTTCGTCCATCTTGAAAGTTACTGCCATTTTGCACGCTATAAAAAACCATCTTCCTATCAGAATGGGTTCGGATCGGAAACCACTTTTGCCGGAATCTATCAGAATTTGCTTTCTTCGTCGGAATATTCGCATTTTTTGTTTGAGAAAACACATGTTGTCAGTGCACCTGCACCTACACAACTGTTTTTATTTAATTGGCGCAATCCCAACACACGGTGCAGGCGTAGACAATGTCAAACAACAAACATCACTGTATCACAACAGCGGCGTTCTTCTCTCGCGAGGCCTGCTCACCTGGCACGGATTTCCGGCCGAAGCCCCGGAGCCGCCCGACACCGTGTGCAATGAGAGCGTTGATCCTTCTGCACAAGGGGTTTAGTAACTCAGTGACCTCGATGGAAGGGAGTTGAACCCCCGACCGCGCGCGCGCCGAGCGCGACGCCTTACCGCTGAGCTACTCGCTCTCAGTTCTGTAGTCAGTTCCAAAGTTGGCACGTCTACAAGTTTGCTGCGCCCTTTGTTCTCCTAACGCATCGCTCCATGTACCGTATACAGTATGTGTCTCCACTTGCCACCTCTTCCAACAGCGCTGCGACCTTTGATGCGTGTGTGTGATATGCCGGCACATTCAGGACTGTATGACACGTGACGTGAGTGTGGCCTTTCGAATCTAGCGTACTGTACCATTTGGGTTGGATGTGAGCAGCAGCAGACACATTCAGTGCGCCGCACTCCTCCGAAGTAATCAGTTCTGTCGCAGTATACGCAATTTCCACGCAATGGCTGTTCCGTTTGCCCGCTTACGACGTGCAAAGGAATGTTGTATGGAGGTGTAATAACGAAAATGCAGCTTAGGAATGAACAGAATGGCATTGCATGCTATTTGCGTCAGTTGAGACTGGGTGCGACGCAATTTCTGAGCGCACGCAAAAGTTGCAAGGCGACGGTTAAGGCAACGACAATTTTATAGGCGGCGTTAAACCATTTGGGACCCTTGCATACGTGCATACATGCGCTTACTGTATACATTTTGGCGATTGCGTCACCGCGTCACTTTAGCGCCCCACTTTTGTGGCGCCATAATACCTTTTACAATGCATCGCCGTCGTGCACAGAGAACGTGCACCTTCCCAAAATCTGAATGGGCCTGTTCGGTTGCGTCAGTTCCTTAAGCTAACAGCAAAGCTACGCGCGAGACGCCGCTATCAGCTGGGCGCTTGTTATTGCGCCACGTGGTCTGACCCTGGTCGCAAAAAAATGTGCACAGTAGCCATTCGAATAATTTTGCAGGAGGTGTATTTCCTTCGGGAGAGAAGTGTAGAAAGCTGCCTCTATGGAGATGATGTACAAACATTGAAACCGTGCGCTGTGTTGTAATCACAGGAAGGCCGTGCAGTGACACCAGTCTTTCGTCGCTCACTTTTCCTCGTTGTACACTCCTGCACACTACTGGAGAGCGCACGGTAGCGGCCGAATGACGTCACCCGCTCAGCCAAAGGCCGGCCGGGTGGCTCTCTTTCGACAGAGACCACTCGACAGAATGACTCTGGAAGGCAGCGGTTGTTTGGGTCAGGGTTTATAGGTTTTCTCCCCCTGAATTGAGGTCCACGCGCGTATCTAAGGTCCAAGCGACGAACGCACGAGCAAGACAGACACACAGACAGACAGACAGACAGACAGACAGACAGACAGACAGACAGACAGACAGACAGACAGACAGACAGACAGACAGACAGACAGACAGACAGACAGACAGACAGACAGACAGACAGACAGACAGACAGACAGACAGACAGACTTGGCTGGTTGTGTGTGAACTTGGAGAGGACGTGAACTTTCATTCAAGCCATCGGACAAGACAAATTTTGGCTTTTCACATGCCAGCTGTGTTTGTAGCTTGAATCTTACCCCCATTGTGCACGTTCACTTCTATTGGTCTGGAATCTTTTCCTTGTCAGATTCTGCTTCACGTCGAGTCGTCGACACACGCAGTGAATCCAAATTGCCTAGTTCGTGGCTCTCACAGGAGAAGAACGGTATGTAGCTTCTCACGGTGTTCATTCGTTCTCCCGACTGAGAATCGCACGAAGCGACGACAATGAGGTGCGGTCGTCTGTGAACATTCATTCATTCATTCATTCGGTCTTCTTTTCCTTCCAAAGAAACGCGTCTCTGTAGCTCTGCAATTTTAAAATCATCCAATACAGACTTCTGTCAAAAGACGCTAAAATGAGTGCAAAGCATCTGGCTGCGCTGCTGACACTCGGCCTGCTCAGCGCCTCGCTCCCTCCAGGGTTCTACGTGAGCGCGAATTGCCACTTGCAATTGCAATTGCATCTCAAAGAAGACCTCACTGTAGCCGAGAGCGTGCGTGCGTGCGTGCGTGCGTGCGTGCGTGCGCGCGCGCGTGCGTGCGTGCGTGCGTGCGTGCGTGCGTGCGTGCGTGCGTGCGTGCGTGTGCGTGCGTGCGTGTGCGTGCGTGCGTGCGTGCGTGCGTGCGTGCGTGCGTGCGTGCGTGCGTGCGTGCGTGCGTGCGTGCGTGCGTGCGTGCGTGAGTGGGTGCGTGCGTGCGCGCATGCCTCAAAGTTCGATTTTTTGAAGTCTGCAGTCTGCAGTCTGAAGTCTGCAGCCAATTTCCGTCACGATCTCAGACGTCGGAGAGTCTCACGTGCGACTGCACCGACTGCCCCGCTGAAGCGCAGTTGGCGCTGCTCAGATACAGAAGCCCGGGTAGTGGTCGACGGCGCGTCTACTGCGTGCACCGGGTCACCGAGAAACGCGAAAGCACCACAGGGGCCTACTCGAACGTCCATCTGGCGGGCGACTCACGTGAGTGGGCGGGGCACGATGGGTGCTGCAGCGGCTGCAGCAACACCCGTGGAGAGGGGGACACTACACTACACTACACACCTATGTACACACACTACAAAAACAACACTTTGACAGCGTGTACGGATGCATTCACTTTTCAGTGTACGCCGACAACGTGTGTTCGGGCGTCACTCGAGACTACTTACCGTTCCAAATAAACTATTACAAGTTGAGAGGGTACACGGACAAGGTCGCCGCGATAAGGTACGGTAGACGGTACTACTGTTTATACAGTACTTCTCTAAATCGACAGTGCATGGAAACTACACGCATCAGACATGTTGGAGACTGTATTTGTGATCCGCATTTTCCAATACCAGTGCCGCAGATGGCATCTTGTGGTATACCGATCATAAAACAACACACACACACACACACAACAAACAAGATACACACAATCAAACACTAGATAGTACGCCTTGCTGTACAGGAATTTGTTCTTCAGATGTCTGCAGAACCTCTGCTCGGGAGTGTACGGTGATGGATACGAACCCACCGTTTTCGAAGGCAACCGTCCACTGCCCCTGAGCGCTGACGGAGTCACGATTCAGCCTGGACGAGCGGAACTGTTCAGTACGTTGAACCTCCCTCCAAGAGTGGCCCCTGCCTGCCAAGCGGAGGTCGCCAGTAGCCCAGGGGGGGGGGGGGAAAATTTACAAACCCTATACAAAACCGGTACCTGGCTTGGGGAGGACGGGTAGATAGACGGGAAGGGGACGGGTAGAGAGGAGTGGTTGGGGAGGAGCGCGCGCATACGTCCGTCACCTGCTGCGTGCACCCCACCCAACCAAATAACGTCACAAGGGATTCAATGACGAACTGGCTGATGGGACCGCCCCTCCCCTTTAGATGGGACCGCAGCGCTTGTTTTTCTGTCACGGAAAATTTTACTCCACTCACAGTCACGGGAGAGTCTGTTTGGCAATGCTGTTCTACAGATTGTGTCGTAGAAAGCGGCCAGTACTACGGAAATGACTGATGCACAGTGGCACATGATTCCAAACCGAAGCTCACGCGCAGGCTCCACCCCAGTGGCGGGGCGCCCCCCGGCCCCACCCCCCCCCCCCCCCCCCCCCGCCGCCCACGCGCCCACCCCGCGTACGGTAAGCGCCGTACCTACTGCATGCATCGCTCGTTCGCCAACTTGACAACGCACCTAGCGCGCGTATTGAACGTGGCGGTCAGCGATGAGAGCGTTCGCTTCAAGACTCGCACTACAATACAATGTAGACCCCATAATTAGCCGTCCTTTATTTGACCCCCCTAATAATTACACCCCCCTCCTTAGACAACTTTGAGTTTATTAGCCTCGCTCCTTACAATTACACACCCTCCCTAAATGGGCCGTCGTCTAAACGGCAACTTTTTGCCAATCTGGGTGTACATAGGTATATGTATAGTCGCATACCTATGTACATGTACATATGTGTACTAGGGATGAGCATGGGCCGGGCTGGGCCCGGCCGGGCCTGCGTTTTGTGGGTGCGGGCCGGGCCGGGCCGGGCCGGGCCGGACGTTCTTGGCTGGCCAACGTAGATAGCTGCCTATGTAATGCATTGTAAGTGTCGGCGACTATTCTGCACCGTATTAGCGACTTTGTATTCTACGACGCGCGTCTTTAGCGCTCAAATGGCGCAAAAGCCGTAAAATGGTTGTGAACTGCGATTCTGAGAGGTGGAGGTGCCATTCCGGTAAGTGAATCCCGCGAATTGGCATACGGTGTTTTAGTAATTGTACACTGTAGTGACTGTACTTATTTCGTGGGGCGGGCCGGACCGGGCCGGGCCTGCGTTTTGAGGGTGCGGGCCGGGCCGGGCCGGGCCGGGCCGGGCCGAAATGTGCAGGCCCGTGCTCATCCTTAATTGTGTACGCGCGACTGTCAGAGTGTCCCGACGTACAGTGCGCGGCGTATGTTCAGTTGTCTAAAGCTGTTCTGCTCGAGCCAGAAGGGCGCGAGGTACGCGCCGGCGGTTTTTCTGGTGGGACATGTGCAGCCGTTGAGCGTCGACGGCGAGACGATCGCGGCCGGCCACGCGGCACTGACGAGTTCGTTCTAATCCCAGGGGGAGGTCCACCCACTCACCCCCCTCCCTTTGCACCCTCCGGTCGTTCCGTTCTTTTAGGGGGAGGGGAAGGGGCACCACACACCCAAAAAAAAAATCGATCTCCGCTCGCTTGAGAAATCCAAACCGGTTTTGTGTGAAACCAAAGAAACACACCGTAATACCGTAAACGCCCATTTTGCGCAAACGCACTCGTGTGGGCGTCTCGTGCTTCTTCCCGTCTACTGAATATTTCGGTCCCCGTCCCGTCCCTTGTCCACGGCCTTGACGGCAAATTCCAGGTACCCTCCAAGTACAGTCACTAGCGGATCCAGGCTTTTCTGACAGAGGGGGGAGAAAGTCAAAATTTTTCATTGCAGTTTGTCCCAAAAAGTCAAGTTTTGACTGTGGCATCGGCATTTGCTTTGTTTGCACTATTTCCAATACACAATACTGAATTGCAATAGAATCGCAGCGCCGCAGGCGAAAATTTTGCGCTTTTGAGTGGCTTAATCCGAGGAAAACGTAAGAATTTGCCTACTTTGCCTTGCGCTCATCCTTCTTTCCTGCTTCTCCCCCTGAACTCTCCCCCTCCTTCCCCGCAAATCTGCGCTGACAGGAAAGGGAGACCCCCCTCTCCCCCTTCTGGATCCGCTAGTGAGTACAGTTGGATAATCAGGGTGTACGCGTCAGCGTACAACCCTAATATGTGACCACTTCTCAATGCGGGTTTTTGAATTTTCGATTGCCTATAACTTTTGA